>JACMIF010001108.1:16405-27262 GCA_014805445.1 Diplogasteroides magnus | reverse complement strand
CTTCCGGGAAATATATTTGACGTTTCTGCAATTTCCTATTTTCCAATTTGCGGTCGCTGAAAAATTCCGTAATTTTGTTGATGAAAATCACAGCAATCAAAGCTTTTCCTGGAACACTGAATATGTCAAACGATGTGATATTCACCAACTTAAATAATCAATATTAAAAAGCCAGACCATCGTTAGTATCCAGCTATAAAAATGCCAGGGGATGTCAGGGGATCCCCGGGAATCTCCGGGATCCCGCGTCAATGGGGGGGGGGGATTGGGCTGGACAGTATCAAGGAGTGAGACAATCGCGCTCCGGAGAAGAATGACGACACATTTACCGTTTTGAACCTCTAGTGCCCATCACTGGTACAGTGCCAATTGCCACTATTCATCTCGCACAGGTTGTTGTATTCACTGTTGATTAGGCGTTTGAACACGGTAAATTTGTCGTCATTCTTCTCCGCTGCGCAGTTGTCATTCAGGGGGTGCGACTATAACGCTGCGAGGAAGAATGGCAACAAATTTACCGATATAAACCACTACTGTTGATAACAGGGTGTGTTTTGGAACTATCGGTATTTTTGGAACTACGACAACTTGGAGCTCTTATGTAGTTAGAAGGCAGGCAAAGGAGATTTCCAAAATTTCGACGCACCTATGTGAAACATCAAATACAGGAGGGGATTAGTCCAGTACTTTAGGCACTTGTAAGGGTGGGTGGGTTATGTCAACATTAAGGTAGAAAATGCAAGCGAAAGTGCATTATTCTGTCATCTATGTCCCTCGGAGCTGTTGTCCATCACATGAGAGAGACAACCGCTCCGCGGAGATTAGACGAATGGCAATTGCACTAAAGTCACAGTGGAGTGGAGTGGGACTATGTCAACCTTGCACGATGTACACTATGGTCAACAAAGCGACTATTTTCAAAGATATGTTTCACAGTTCCAATATAATGAAAGCGCCTTTAGATTCATAGACACTGTGAAACATAACCCATAAAGTAGAGAAACTGCCAAGTATAATGCACACTGTTCAGCGCCATAGATGAAGAGGTGGCGTGTGCCAAGTGCTGACAATTGTATCATCATTCATGTGACAACTCTCTTCTCCATCTCTATCTATGTCGACTGTATCGAGAATGAGACGATTAGGGCAAACTAATGGAAAACTGAGTGATATTTCTGCGCAGAACAGCTCGACTCGACAACTCGAGGAAGGGATCATTCCAGTACATAATATTCTTGTAAGGAAGTATTAGTGGGAGGTTATGTCAACTTATCGATATGCACAAAATGATTGCAGAATGATTATTTTCTACGATTTGTTTCGCAGTTCCAATGGAATGAAGCAGCCTTTAGATTTAAAGGAGCTGTATCACGAACTTTGTTTACGGTTATATCGATCAATTAGTGTCTTTCCATCATAGAAACACAGCTTTTACATCACAACAAAATTTCCTCGGTTCTAAATGCAATTTTAAAATATTCATATTTGAGCAGTTTGACTCCTACCACGACAAGAATGGGGTGTAAATAAATTTGTCTGATTTCTCTGTACTCTCTCTACTTCCCACGCGATCTCCCCTACCATAGACCCCTTCCCCGAGAGAGACGAAACATAGGGTTGATAGATCAATGTTTGTCTGCGTCTCATCGGCCCTCTTGTCTCTCGACCTCTTCCCCACCCCATTGTCTACCGTACCCAGTATCTTTGGAGCTTCACCAAACGCCGTAGAATGATCTGTGAAACGTGGGAGTGGTGTTATTCGACTTCTCATGTCAGTCTATTTCTATGTACGCTTTCACCCTATACTCGAAAAAGTTCGTGCTACAGCTCCTTTAACGAACTGTATAACATAGCCCATAAAGTAGCCATACTGCCAATCTTAATTCGAACTCCCTGACGCTAAGAGACATGAACTCGAGGAAGGGATTACTTCAGTACATAAGGTACTTGTAAAGAAGGGGTTGGAGGGGTCGGGGTGGTTATGTCAACCTTGCACGATGTACACTGTTCAGCGCCATAGATGAAGGTGGCGTGTGCCTAGTGCTGACAATTGTAATACCATTCATGTATCAACTCTCTTCTCCATCTCACTCGTTTTCCCAATTGTAGGTACAGACCGTGCATCGCACATCAATCACACATCGAAAAGCATTCGTTCTCTCTAATTCTTCTCCGAGCGGTTGGCTCCTTCAGCTTATAGACAACCGCTCGGAGAATAAATATAGAGAATGAATTCATTTCGATGTGCGATTCACAATTCCCATGGTAGGTATCCCTTTTTGTAAAATCAGTGCACCATAACTGCCTGTTCTCTGCTTCCGACTGGTTGTCTATGAAGAGCTAGAGAGCAAAACGAAACGGTCTCACTTCATCTCCAATAATCGATCTCTATTCCATTGCGCTCGAGAACGAGACGATTATGGCAAACACTAATGAAAAACTGGCTGATATTTCTGCGCAGAACTGTTGTCTCCCTTGTATATCCCTGCCCAGATAAAATTTAAAGAAGAATAACTCCCGCAATCTCGTCGGAGCGATTGTCTCTCGATTCGATAGACTGCCGCTCGGGAGAGATCGTGGAGGTTAGACAATTCCACTGTGCACTCCCAAATCCCATTGTGGGGAGATTTGTCTTCATTAGGGAATGCATTTTCGGAAACTCTATCCTCCCTAATCCTCCTCACAGCGGTTTTCTATTGAAGCGAGAGACGTCCACTCTGACAGAGACTGGGGAAGTTAGAATTTCCGAAAATCCCCCTTCGCTACTCTTCATTTCCCCCATTTTTCACCCCCACTCGGGAGCTTTCCGTACATGCAAACCGGCACGAGCAACTCGCAATGTATCTAATCCACTCATTGGCAGTTTTCACTAGAGACAGTGAATCGGCTCTCGAAGTAAATTCCTTTTCTTTAACTCATTGTTGAGAGAGTGTCTATAATCAGCGAGAGGTAACCGCTCGACAATGAGTTAGAGAAAAGGAATGCACTTCGAGAGCCGATTCACGGTCTCTAGTTTTCACCCTCTCAACGCGCTAGAAATTGCCGTCTCTAGCCGCAACATTTGTGGCAAGATTGAGCTGTAGGATCAAATGCATACACCATCAATGTAGGATTCTCTCAATTTGCTGGTGGACTAGTGTGTGGAACAGGCTTCCCTTATCAATGCATTAAGGGCATTTCTCATTCGTCTAATCTTCGCGGAGCAGTTGTCTCTGCGAGCGATAGATAACCGCTCGGAGTGGATCAGAAGAATGAGAAATGCACTTTACTACCGTTGTAGAATCCCTAGTGTGGACTGTATGGTCTGGTAGCCGGATAAAGGTAAAGTGCATCCCGAATCGAGATGTCCGTAAACAGAACTCGCGAGGCCGAACAGTGCTCCAAGGCAGCAGTTCAAGTTAGGAGCATTCTTTCCAATGGAAATGCTATTAGAATTGCTGGAGACGTAGGCGTAAGAGCACTGCTCAGTGAAATCTTGGCCACTGGCCGGCCGCTGATTATTCATTTGGCCAGTGATGGAACAGCGTTCGATCAATGGCCAAAAATGAGCGAATAGCCAGTGGCGCAACATGCACGGCCACTGCACATTTGAAATTCCCGCACTTGGGCCGACCGCAGATTTTTTGGCCGCTAGCCGACCTATGATTGGCCAGTGATCGAATAGTGTTCGATCACTGGTCGCGGCAGTGGAGGGACAGTTGCCAGGATTTCATTGGCAATGAGCGCCGCATCAACCGCGATTCTTCGTCGGAATGATCTTATTTCTCCATTTCGCAGGAGTATTGGGTCTTTATTAGGGTGTCACTCACTATGTATCAGTGACTTTAGTGCAATTGTCATTCGTCTAATCTTCGCGGAGCGGTTGTCTATCACATGAAAGATATGACCGCTCCGTGGAGATTAGACGAATGACAACTAAAGCCTTTGATAGCGACACCCTATCCTTTATGCTATGATTGTATGGGGGGAGGATAGAATGTTCCGCACATATTACTAGGCATCGCATTTCGGAAAATAAGTGCGTCATTTGTTGTCCTGTCGGAGGGGGGGGGGAAATGCTATCATCATCATTATTGCCTACACGTGGAAGAAATGTGCATGGAAGCTCTCACGCTCTTATGCCAATCGATGAGCTGGAGAAGACACGTTGGAACCTCGCTGTGTATTTTGTCGTCTCTACTCCTCGGGTACCGGTTGTCTTCCACTATTAGAGATACCCAATTACCGAAGAGTACAGACGACAAACGATGTACTTATTTTGCGAAATGCAATCCCTACGTAATAGATACTCTTGTCGTTCAATCGATCAGCAATCTTTTGTTTGACCTTCAATCTATCGCTCTTGCATGACTAGAGAGCGAGACTAGAGGGGAGAGCGAGCGATTGTTGCGAAAGCACATTCATCTATCTATTAGGTTTGTGAGCATCGGCACTTGTACATTTTTCACTTATCTACACGGTTCGTATAAATCGTCTTCCCTTTATTTCTCTATTGTTTGTACTATCCGTGCTTGCTCGGACACCTCGTGCGTTATCTGTGGCTTGCTCTTATCATTGCCGGACGCGATTCGTGTTTCTAAAGCGGAAATTTTACGCGAGAAAGTTAATTTTTCATTAGTTTAACTTCCGAAGAGCGGTTGTCTCTCACGTATGATAGACAACAGCCTTGGACGAATGAGACTTGGACGAATGAGTAATGCACTTTAGAAATCCGATTTGAAAATCCTAAAGTGTGCATATTTCGTTCAGATGTCGTCGTATGATCTTGATGCAGCTGAGAAGGCGGCGTACGCTCCGTTCTTCGGATACATGGGGGCCGCTTCGGCACAGGTGAGTATTTTACAGCATTTTGGAAAGTCATAATTCTTGAAAATGGAATTGTCATTTTGGGATGAACTCCCTTGGGCATTGATACTAGGGCACAGCGCCATAACTTCATTTCATTCAGAATTTGGCTAAGCTTTGTTCCCAAAATGTTGTGCCCCAAGTGAGTTCATCCCGTTATTGTTGCAGATCTTCACAGTGTTGGGTGCTTCATACGGAACCGCAAAGTCGGCTGTGGGCATTTGCTCCATGGGAGTCATGAGGCCAGAACTTATCATGAAGTCCGTCATCCCCGTCATTATGGCTGGTATGTGCGATATCTTGGCAAAAGTACTGAAAGCGAGCGGATTCGAACCTCCGTGCATCGAACCATGAACCGAACGCTCTACCACTGAGCTACGACACCGATGTAGAGAACACGTTCACGTTACAGGTATCATCGGTATCTACGGTCTTGTCGTGGCCATGGTGCTCAAGGGCAAGGTGCAATCCACTTCTGCGGGATACGACCTCAACAAGGGATTTGCCCATTTGGCTGCCGGATTGACTTGCGGTCTGTGTGGACTGGGAGCAGGATACGCCATTGGTATTGTGGGTGATGCTGGTGTGAGGGGAACTGCACAACAGCCACGACTCTTCGTCGGAATGATTCTCATCCTTATCTTCTCCGAGGTACATTCTTCTCATTTAATACATATTAAAATATGTGAATGGTGTGCAGCGACGATGAGAGATCGTATGGATTACGGTAATTTATCGGAGATTTCGTGAAAACTACCGTAATCACGCAGTTCTCGACAGTATACTAATTTGGTGCATTCACAGGTATTGGGACTGTACGGTATGATCGTCGCCCTTATCCTCGGAACGTCATCATAAATTCATCGTCCCCTTCACACCGCGTCTTTCGCAGAAAGTACGCGACTACGCGTAACAAGATCATTCCCATCACTCCACCTCTCACCGTCTGTTAGATAAATAGGTTTATACGCCAATTCAACAAAAGAAATGAATCGAACCTTTCATGAATTAGAGTTATAATTATTACATGTTAAACAATGGTACAAGGAAGGTGCTGTTTAGGGTTTCTAAATCGGTAGTAGAGTGCATTCGTCTATGGTTTGAATCTCGGAGGGCAGTTGTCTCACTAATGCGATAGACAGCAGCTCTCCGAGATTCAGACCATAGACGAAAGCACTCCACTACTGATTTAGAACCTCTAGTGCTGTTACAATCCGTTTGTTGTTTCTTTCAGTTTCTGGACCTTTGCATAAGCGACGCTTTCACATTCATATTGTACCACTCATTTTGATGTGAGTGGTGACATCTCGCATCAGTTGTGCTCTCCTTGTATCCTCCTGTATCTTTGCAAGAGAAAGAGTTTTCGTTTCATCAAATCAATATGTCTTTGAATGAATCACAATGAGCATATTACATCTGTAAGATCTTGATGTGACTTCAATAATTGGAGGGTAGGAACCGTCTAAAGACCTCTAAAGAAGCTCGAAGTGCATTCCTTATCTCTGCCCAATTGTAAGTCATTCGGAGCGGTTGGCTCTTACCGCTGATAGACAACCATTCCGATTGACTTAGGTAGTGAAAAGGAATGCACTTCGAGGTTCTTTAGACGGTCCCTATAAGAGAGTTAGAAGTCGCCAATCGGTAGAACATAAGAAGAAAGATGTGTTTGAAAATTTGGAACTGTGCCAATATATCATTCGCAAAAGGCTGTTCTCGGCTGCGTTGCATCTCAATGAACAGTTATTTCGAGACATTCGCACAAGTGTACCGTATCATTAAGTATTGCGCAACCGTTTAGAATGTCCATAGCCAAAGTGGGATTTAAATCTCAAGTCTCCTGAATAAACTGCGCACGCTCATAGTTCAAAAGGGTCATCAAATTTTACCTCACCGACCCGCCTTTCGGTCTCAAAATCAGCCCACACCTAAATCACTATTCATTTCACCCCACCGACCAGCCTTTGACCCCCGGCTGCATCACCTTTTGAACTATGCTCACACGATATCGAAAACATTGCAAGTACTTGCAAATAATTTATCGCAACTTGTGAGATCGGACTGTAAGAATAGAACAGTTAAAATAACACAAACCGGGGAGGGTGTGAGAGATGTTCGGGAACGCGAAATTTTGGAACTTCTATTCAATTGTGTTGAGTATACAAAAAGACCCAGAATTGCAAGTTCCAAAATGTAACGTTCCCAGATGTTCAATATAGCAAATCGAGTAAGTTAGGTGAATGATACCATATCCTGGGATTGGGCGAGTACCGTAACCAGTCACTCGGGTTGGGAGACAGCTCCGGGCGAAGAAGAGGCGGAATCCGTGTTGGATGGAGGTGGAGAGGAGGCATCGAGCTTTGAGCGATTTTCCCTTTCCTACAATCACAAACATAGAAACCTAAGAGACACGGTTTTGCGGCAATGGTGAGGCAGAATTACTATTTTCTAGATCATGTTTCACAGTTCCGACCCCACCATTATGGACATGGGAACTGTGAAACACAACCAACACAGGTTATCCACCCACCCTGCGAGCCATATTCTTTGCAGCTTCTGCGGCCACTGCAGCTGCCATCTCCTCCCTTGATGGAACGGGCTCGAACCACATGAGGCGCACCTTCTTCGGGTCGAGCGAAGCAGTTGGAACCTGATATAACAATGATTTTAACGAAAAAATCTCGAATTTTGGTTCACAATGTAAAAAAAGAACAATCTGATGATGGTCCAAGATGACATTTTTCAGATGGTGAAACAAAAATAGCTTTTGTTGTTAGAAGCACATTTTACATCGATCGATATAGCGTCCAGGCTGCGATCGATTAAGTGGGAACAGTATTCACCTATACATTTACGATCAGTTCTTAAAAAATACTCAAGGTAATCTAAAATTGAGTGGTGGAGGAAAAATTTGTCATACAACGCATTTCCATTTTCTTGTCTGCTTCCTATTACGAGCGTCAGCTCTGTCGAAAATGCGAATGCGTTGGCTGATCAATGGGAATCTTTCCCCTGCATTAGTCATCCAATTATTAGATAATAAACGTGGGGGTCATCCATCCACTCATCTACTAGCAGTCATCCAAATATTGGACGATCAAGGTAGAGGAATAATAGGTCAATTATTTCCCCTCAACGCCACTCTAGACAGGACTATGAGAAGGAGGAGGAAAATACAATAATACTCTGGCAGAAACTGAAACGTACGTCTTCTGGATTCATCTCAAGGAAGTAGCCGCGCTCAACGATGCTGAATCGCTCGTTAAGAGTCAGACGACGGCCTGAATTTGTAATCATATGGGAAATTCAGCTCATATATATGAGCAGGTTTCGAGCCAAGAATGTCCCTGCAGGGTGCTCACATCAAAAATATACATGAACACAGCGCAAAAGTAATCATTTTCGCCCTGCAAAGTGATCCCAATGAATTTCGCAGGGGGTGGTATTGTGACTTTCCATGTATGATTGAGCTAACAGAAGTACTCCACATCTTAAATAACCCATTTCAAATGAAAATTCGTTCATTACATTGATTTGTACACCACAGATCTTTGAAATTGTTCGACAGAGAGAAAAACGCACCAGAGTACGAGCTGGCCTTCTCGGGAAGCTTGACGAAGTTGCGTTGGATGGCTTCCCTGTCAGGCAGCTTCTGTATGGTGAAGGAGGGATACGACTTGGGCTGACGCGCCGGAGATGGCGACTGGACGGGAGAACACTCTTGAGAACTCGTCTCCATCGCTCCTGCAATAGCAACTCCCTTGATTTTACTCCGGGAAACCGAAACCAGAACTAGTCAACCAATTACTAACAAAGAATATCTAGATAGTAATTAACGCAAATAACCCAAAAATAATAATGACAAAATAGCGTCAGAAAGTCCGAAAACACGGAAGATCAAAAATGTTAAGGAAGAGTGGTAGAAATTGCTCAAATTTCCCGCGCGTTGTGCGACAACCGAATTCACGGATGAGCAAACTACAACATTCCGCGGAATCGAGCGAGCAAACTACACCTTTACATCTTTTTCGGCTTCTCGTCGTATTTGATGGTTTGGGCGGCTCATATTTACTGCATTCTTTACAGGATGAGCGCCCTGCAGAGGGACATGATGACCAAGATGTTGCCTCCCAAGAGGTACGTGCCATTTGCTTCTTTTCGCCCTGGAGCATTGATTTGCCATTTTCCTTGCCGAAGTTGTTCCCCATGTTCGGTTCCTGGAATCAGAAGCACCGATTATTGTTTCACAACTATAGCGTACGCAAGTATTAAACACCATTTGGAGTTTTCAAGGATGCCCAGAAGAGCAACTTTTCCGAATTTCGAATCCTTTTAGTTCGGAAATGAAGTTCATTTCATTTTCTATACATTTTCACAGTACATTTCGAATATTGAGCAATCCAATAGATTCAGAGAGGAATGGTTTCCCTCTCGTTAAATACGATTTATGATGACGCTATAGTAGTTCTGGTTTTCAGTATTCCCGGGGTGCAGAAGAAGTTGCCCCTCAATCGAAGCTTCATTCCCCTGCCATGGAGAGAGTTCTTCGACTCGCGCACCACAGTGAACATCGACGGCGACGAGTTCAATGTGTACCTCAAAGGTTCGTTTCATACTTCCACATGTTTTCTTTCCCCTTTGCCCCTTTCTTTCCCCTTTTCTAGCTATTGGCGCTTAGTAAGCGCTGCTTACTAGTTTTCTAATCATGTTTCTCCACCTTTCATGCATTTTCATAATGGGTGCGATCGTGACTAAATCAGATTCTGCACTGTAAAAATCATTGGGACCACCCTGCAGGGCAAAATTGTTGATCTTTGCATTAAAATTGAGCTTATTTTCGTTGTGACCACTCAGCATGGGCGCGTTAGGTACGATTCTTGCCCACGTATGGTTGGTCTATCCGTATTTAGGGAAGATCCAACTGTCGATTGGTTACTGTATTCCTGATTCAGGCACCACCGGCCCAGTCTTCTACATGCTGCACGGTGGTGGATACTCTGGCCTCACGTGGTCGTGTCTCGCGGTCAGTTTTCTCATCATGCTTTTTATATCCTGATGAAAAATTCTGATTAACTGATAGTGGGGCAATATTCAGAATATCAGAGTTATTCTGAATTTTCCCTCAGTCTCCCTAGGCTTAATTCGCTTTCCCTCAGCTGAGTCAAATTTTAACGCTGCAAATCTGAGTTTTCTTGTTCCTGTCGGCTTCCGTATCAGCTATTCTCGGCTCCCTCAGTTTTTCTCATCTTCAGCTATTATGAATTTATGGCGATTATGGTCCGCTGGTATCTTCTAGGATTTATTCAGGACCGTTTATTGACTGCGTGAAACATATTTCCACGGGCACTTCCCATTGCTATTTTGAAAAGTGGCATCACTACAGATTTTGCAGTGATATCGCTCGAATCCTCGCGTTGGTAAATGATGTAATGTTTTGTAAAACTAAATTATTTCAGAAGGAGCTGCTCGCTCGCATCGACTGTCGTGTGGTGGCACCTGATCTGCGAGGACACGGGGACACCAAGTGTACAGAGGAGGAGGCATTGTCCACTGAGAGACAGATCGAGTACGGTTCTACACGAAACTTATGGGGTTACTTATTAGGGTGGGAAAGCAAGCAGAAGTGTATTTTTCTGTCATCTAATTCCCTCGGAGCGGGTGTCTCTCTCATGTGATGGACAACCGCTCCGAGTGCATTAAACAACAGAAAAATGTACTTTTGCTTAGATTTCCTACCCTACTTATCATAGGGTATAGTTCTTGAAGACGAATCAATCGGGAAGAGCTCTTCCACAACTGTGCAAATCTACTTTGTCACCTTACAATTGGAAATATAGTTGATTCGATTTTATTTATAACTACGGTGGGGGCAGAAGTGCATTTCTCATTCATCCAATGCGCTTGGAGCGATTGGTCCTCTCATTTTATGGATAACCGCTCCGAGGTTCATTAGGTGAATGGGAAATTCACTTTTTTAACAGTTTATGATTCCATAGTGGGGGGGGGGTTGTTTTG
>JACMIF010001108.1:0-14319 GCA_014805445.1 Diplogasteroides magnus | reverse complement strand
TTGACCGCGATGGACATTCCCCTGCTCTCCCCCCCGCCTAGCGCACCACGCGCCTCCGGCCAGAGGGGTCCTATCCAGGCTGGGGCACCTACCGTGCTATAGCGGGACTTGGGTGAGAGGAAAAAGAAGAAGAAGCTTTGTCCTGGAAGTGGAAAAAAGAAGATCGCAGTTCCAGGTTGATGTGTTCTGTGATTTTCCTCGTACCCGGTGATTCCTTGACAACTAGAGAACGTAAAGTTGTTATTACGTTAGCCAAATGGTTCAATCTGTTCTTTATCCCCCAAATTAACAACAAATCAGGCGTTTTACTCGCGGACCTAGTTTCTGCTGCTATCTTAAATGTAAACTGTATCCAGTTGAGACACAACTCAACAAGTCACTGAGGGTCAGTACACTGATCATTGTCGATAAGATTAGGGCGTAAAGCTCGTCAGATCAGGGGGACTCCAGCGGGGCATGGGTGAAATGAGGAAGAGGGAAATCGCAGTTGCAGGATGATGCGTTCAGTGATTTTCCTTGCACCCGGTGATTCCTTCATTAGAAGACAACATAAAAATTGCCATGAAATTCACCAAATGATTTTCCGCTCTGATGATCCAACCTATCAATAAATCAGGCAGTTTATTCTTGCAATTAGGCCTAGATTCTGCAGCTATCTATAAAGTAAACTGCATCCAGTTGCGCATATCTCAGCATGTCATTGACACTGATTGTGAGGGACAGTACACTGAGCATGGATAAACGTAGGGCACGAGTCTCATCAGACCTGGAGGGGTCCTACCAGGCTGGGGCACCATAGCGGGACATAGGTCAGAGGAAGAAGAAGAAAAATCATTGCCCTGGAAGTGGAAGAATAATATCCAGTTCCAGACATACAAGTGCTAGGACCACCAGCTGGTAGGGGGGCGACACGTACTTTTGGTAAGGTAAAGATATTTTTTGGCGGCGGCACGTAGAAAATAAGGACAAAATCGGCAAATTTGCCTGTTTCGGCTAGAAATATTTTTTTCCCTATAATTTGTCGGAAACACGTAGTTTTTCCGCTCCAAGCGGCCATATATACTTTTGAGCGCATTTTAAATACTGGTGGACACTGGCCCAGGTATGGTTCCGGGCGATGCATTCTGCGATTTTTTTCGTACCCGGTGATTCCTTGACCAGTAGAGAACGTAAAATTGCAATGTCATTTGCCAAATGATCCATTGCATGCCACAGCTTCTCACAAAATCATAACGTTTATCTTGGTCTATCTATAAATTAGACAGTTTTCTCTTGGGCCTAGATTCTACAGCTATCCAAAGCGTAACTGCATCCAGTTTCGTAAAACATAGCAAGTGACTGATACTGATTGTGAGAGACAGTACACAGATCATAGATCAGTTTACCCAAACTGTTTACTCGTACCGTGCGTGAGGTGAGTTGTGACGTGTGTGATAGCTCATTCGATAGATATCGGCTTGGAAAAGTGCGGAAATCTGTTTTGGCATCCAAAATGGCTCTGGGAGGTGATCCCTGAGGGCTTAAAGTTCGGAATTTGACAATTTGTCGATAACGCAGTTTTCATCCTTTGGTGACCCCTGTTTTGACGTCTAGGATGAAGATATGGGACATACAACGACAATCCAACAAGTTGCTGGCATGTGGGATTGTTATGAAATGAGAATTTGAATTTTGAATATCTTTGCTGCCTGAAATTGCACCGTACACATGCATACATCTGCAAAGGTCCGCTGCTCGTAAGCTCCAGTGGTCTAGCGGCAAGGCGGTCGGCTGGCGTGCAGAGCACCGAGGTTCGGTCCCTCCCTTTTTACACATTTTTTTTGCAAGTTCTTTTCGAGTGTTTAGACGAGTGATATCCCTTTTCAATGATAGTATATTTCTGATATAGAATGGACCGGTAGCGAACGATTTCTACACCCGGAGGCCCAACAATACCTTCCGAACATGGAAGGTATCGCGTACAAGCGTTCGTGTCAGATCACCAAGTCCATGAAAAACCTTCAAAAAATTTCCTTGAAAACGTTGCCCACATCTTGTATTCGTAGTATTTATGCCCGTAGGAACATTGAAAAGGGATATCACTCGTCTAAACACTCGAAAAGAACTTGCAAAAAAAATGTGTAAAAAGGGAGGGACCGAACCTCGGTGCTCTGCACGCCAGCCGACCGCCTTGCCGCTAGACCACTGGAGCTTACGAGCAGCGGACCTTTGCAGATGTATGCATGTGTACGGTGCAATTTCAGGCAGCAAAGATTTTCAAAATTCAATTTCTCATTTCATAACAATCCCACATGCCAGCAACTTGTTGGATTGTCGTTGTATGTCCCATATCTTCATCCTAGACGTCAAAACAGGGGTCTCCAAAGGATGAAAACTGCGAAATCGATAAATTGTCAAATTCCGAACTTTAAGCCCTCAGGGCTCACCTCCCAGAGCCATTTTGGATGCCAAAACAGATTTCCGCACTTTTCCAAGCCGATATCTATCGAATGAGCTATCACACATGTCACAACTCCAAAGTCACCTCACGCACGGTACGAGTTAGGGCACAAGTATCATCAGACCTGAGGGTCCTATCCATGCTGGGGCACCTACCCACCCTGCTATAGCAAGACATGGGTGAGAGGAAAAGGAAGAATAAGCATCGCCCTCTGGAAGTGGAAGAAGAAGATCGCTGTTCCAGGGTGAAGTATTCTGTGATTTTCCGCGCACGCGGTGATTCATTGACCAGAGGAGAACGTAAAATAGTCATAAAATTCTCTGAATGACTCGATCTTTTCCTTCTCGCCGAAACTATCTACAAATTAGGCCAGACCATTACTCTCGGGCCTAGATTCAGCAGCATCTTCAATGTAAACTGCATCAAATTTACAGGGCGATGCATTCTTTGACTTTCCTCGAACCCGGTGATTCCATGACCAGTAGAGAACGTAAAATTGCCACGATATTAGCCAAACGATCGAGTCTTGCCACATTTTGTTCTTAACAAAATCATAACGTTATCCAGGTTTAAGCTGTAAATCATGCAGGTTCTCTTGGTCCTAGATTTGTACCTATCCATAACATCCAGTTGCATACAACTCAGCTAGTCACTAACGGTAACTTTAATTGACAGTGCACTGATCACCGATCAGCTTAGGGCACAAGTTTCATCCGACTTGGGGCACCTACCGTATTACTATAGTGTAACATGGGTGAGAGGAAAAAGAAGAAGCATCGCGCTGAAAATGAAAAAAAAACAAGATCGCGGTTCCAGGGTGAAGCATTCTGTATTTTTTCTCGTACCTTGTGATTCCTTGGCCAGTAGAGAACGTAAAACAGTCATGAAATTAACCAAGTGATTCCATTTGTCCATAGATGCCCAAGTTATCTACAAATCAGATAGTTTCCTCTTGTAATTACTCTTAGATTCCACAGCTACATATCTATAGTGTAAACTGCACAAAGTTGCGTACGACTCAGCAAGTCACTGATCATTGTCGATCAGATTAGAGCGTAAATCTCGTCAGACCCGCTGAGAAACATACCCTGATATAGCGGAGCATGGATTAGAGGAAAAATGAAGAAAAAGAGGCATCACCCTGGAACTGGAAGAAGGATATCACAGTTCCAAGACGATACATTCTGTGATTTTTCTCGTACCCAGTGATTCCTTGACCAGTAGAGAACATTTAAAAAGCCATGAAATTAACCAAATGATTCTTTGGTTACTCTGCTCTTACAAAATTATAACGTTTATCTCGGTCGAAGCTATCTAGAACTGTAGTTTACTCTTGGGCCTAGATTCTGCTGATATCTTAAATGTAAACTGATTCCAGTCCAGTTAAACATAAGGGGCATTCCTCGGATCATCGGTTAGCGTAGAGCACAAGTTTCATCAGTCCTGGGAGTCCTACCCAGGCTGAGTCACCTACCGTGCTATAGCGGCACTTGGGTGAGGGGAAAAAGAAGAAGAAGCATAGCCCTGGAAGTGGAAGAAGAATATCCAGTTCCAGTTCGATGCATTCCGTACCCGGCGATTCCTTGACCAGTAGCGAACATAAAACAGCGATGAATTGCACCAAATGATTCGAGCTCTTTATTCACCTGCAAGCCATCTACAAATCATTCAGTTTACTCACGGGCCTAGATTCTGCAGTTATCCATATTTGCGTTATCGATGCCCTCATACCCTGTGATTCCTAGACCATTAGAGAACGTAAAACAGCCATGAAATTTGCCAAATGATTCGTTCGCATCTTTGAGTTCAAGCTATCTAGAAATCGGACAGTTTACTTTTGTACTGACAATTAGATTCTGCAGCTTTCTTCACTGTAAACTGCATCCAGTTACAGGGTGATGCATTCTGTGTTTTTACTCTAACCCGGTGATTCCTTGACCAATAGAGGACTTAAAATAATCATGAAATTAGCCAAATAATCTTGAAGTCTCTTCATTTACGCCCAAGCTATCTAGAACAAAAGTAGTTTTTAACTCCTATTGTTAGGTCTAGATTCTGCATCTATCTTGTAAACTGCATCCAGTTGCAGGGTGATGCCGTCTCGGGCACGAACATTGTGGGACTGGTGGTGATTGATGTGGTGGAAGGAACGGCCATGGAGGCACTCTCAATGATGGTTAGTTGGACAATTACTGGAACTTATGTCGAATCCCGGGCCCTACCGCGACGCGTGAACCCACGCGTCGCGTTCCGCATAGCGGTTGGGTCCGGGATTTGAAAGAAGTACCCATTTTTATGGTAGAATTACATAGTACTGTACGTAGTGCGAGTATGAAAAGTGTATTTGTACTACACTTGCAGCACGGCAATTTGTGTTGATTTCGGTACTGCAGTTAAAATTAGCAGCACGTTGTCGCGGAGATATGAGAAGCATGCAATAATTTCTAGCTCGGAATTTAACTTGCACTTTTGCTGAAACGTCCGGAAACGTTTAACACCTTTCTCCCAAATTGACGAAATCCCCGGTGATTCGTTGCCACTGGCAGTGGTTGAAACGAATCGCCCTGTCCACTTGTTTGGTAGAAGTTCAGACTAGGATTTCTAAAACGATTATAGAGTTCATTCGTGTGTCATCTAATTCACTCAAGCGGTAGACTGCAGCTCCGCGAGAGCTTTAGATCACAGACGAATGCGCTCTACTACCGTTTCAGAAACCCTAGCTCAGATAATTGAATACCTTACTTCGAAATTGATCAAATTTCCGGTGATTCGTTGCCACTGGTTATTATTAAAACGAATTGCCCGCCCTTGTTATTGGTGGTACATACATCAGACTGCTTCTTATAAATATAAAGGCTATAAAGTATAAATTTTCGGAATCCTCTCGTCAGGCCGATTCCTCCCCCAAAGATTGCAGCGTTTTTGACCAAAGGTTTTCGAAAGATGATTCCCAATCTGCTCGCAAGAGTTGTATGCAGTGGAAAAGGGCCAATTCTCAACCTAAATGTGACTAGTTGCCTAACTTCATACCTAGCGGTCGTCCATGAACATTTACACCATACCGATGAAATAGACACTTGCGCCATCATTGCCACGCGTCCATTTCACCATTATGGCACTGTCAATGATGGTTAGTTGTGGCAATTTTTTTAAATGATGGAAATGGTGAGAAACAGGAGCCCAATTTCCTCATACCAGGTGATTCCTTGACCACTTGGGAACGTAAAATTGCGATAACATTAGCCAATTGATTAGACCTTACCTTTCTTGTTCTTGCAAAATAATAACGTTTATCAAAATCTAAAAGTAAGTTATCTAGAACTCAAGTAATTGCTGCCATGTACATTTGTGCCGTAATGGTGAAAGCGACAGATGTGCTACCATTCGCTGCATTCTGACGGCGCAAGTATGCATATCACCTTTATAGCACTCTTGTCGTATGCACCCGGTAGAAAGGCCTATTACTAGGGTGTCGCATGCGAGTCGTTTAGTGCATTCGTCGTGTCTCTAATCTCTGAGGAGCGGTTGTCTCCAAAATTCAGAGATAACAGCTCCTCAGAGAGTAGAGACACGACGAATGCAGTAAACGACTCGCATGCGACACCCTACCTATTACTGTACTCGTGCATAGTTCATTTTTACCTCTCATTCATTCATCATCCTTGCAAGGTGGAGTGAAAAACGTGCCTAGTGCAACAATGAAAGATGTATTAGGTTGGCTAATAAGTAACATTAACTTTTTTAATAAGTTGTGTATTTCTGCAGTCATTGGCAGCAACCCCAGACCAAAGTGGCTACTTATAACTGATAACCTGCCATACACGTAAACGGCGTGATGCGTCTAGGATTCACCTGCGCGGCTCAGAACATGGGTCGAAATGAGACCCACTTTTTTCGACGCATGTCATCGGAACCAGAAAAAAATTCGAAATTTTGAAAAAGCTCTCCAGACCTCCCCTATTTGCCACCGGGTATGTTAGCTTCTTAGCAACATATTGCTTACATGTTGGCACCCTAACAATTTTCTCCCTCGAGTTATTGACGAAAAAGCGCCAAAAAAATGCCATTTTTTCAAAATGGTCCTATGGTCCTATGGTGACCAAACTCCGCCCGTGTGAAGAGGTTACCGTAGGAGTGATAAAATATATTGGGGCACCGATAAAAGTTCGAAATACGATTGTTATGGCCTATCATGCAAAATTATCATCCAAGAAATTGACCCATTGGAACATTTACGTACACTGCGGTCGTATTTCGAACTTTCATCGGTGCCCCAATATATTTTTATTACTCCTACTGTATCCTCTTCACACGGGCGGAGTTTGGTCACCATATGACCATTTTGAAAAAATAGCATTTTTTGGCACTTTTTCGTCAAAAACTCGAGGGAGAAAATTGTTAGGGTGCCAATATGTAAGCAATATGTTGCTAAGAACCTAACATACCCGGTGGCAAATAGGGGGATCTGGAGAGCTTCTTCAAAATTTTGACGAATTTTTTTCTGGTTCTGATGACATGCGTCGAAAAAAGTGGGTCTCATTTCGACCCATGTTCTGAGCCGCGCAGGTGAACCCTAGACGCATCACGCCGTGTACGTGCATGGCACGTTGTCAGTTGTTAGTAGCCACTTTGGTTTGTGGTTGCTGCCAATGACTGCAGAAATACACAACTTGTTAAAAAAAAGTTAATGTTACTTATTAGCCAACCTAATATTTGCACGGCATTTGCAGTACTGCTATTTGTGTGCGCGGTACTGCACTCAAATTTAGCAGTACCTTGTATATCAAAGTTATGAGAAGAATGAGCTGATTTCTAGTGCGGAAATAGACTTTTGCTAAAACTTCCGGAAACATTGAACACCCTCCTTCCAAATTGACGAAATCCCCGGCGATTCGTTGCCACTGGTTATTATTAAAACGATTTGCCCTACCTAGTTGGTGGTACAAGTATCTGATTTATTTTAAAGATATAATTTATAAAGTATAAATTTTCGGAACCCTCTCGTCAGGAGATTACTCCCCCAACGTTTGCAGAGTTTTGGCCATACATTTATCGAAACAGGATTCCCGATCTGCCCGCAAAAGTTGTATGCAGTGGAAAAGGGCCAATTCTCAACCTAAATGTGACTAGTTGCCTAACTTCATGCCTAGCGGTCGTCCATGAACATTTACACCATACCGATGAAATAGACACTTGCGCCATCATTGCCACGCGTCCTTTTCACCATTATGATACTGTCAATGATGGTTATTGTTGTGGAAAAGCAACTTGATATTCCGAGTACACATACTGCTTCTGGCTGGCGACTGTGCACTCTCAAATTTGCGTGCTATTTCGTCGTTTCTTTGACCTTTTTCCAAGAATTTGAATAGGTTTCACGATCATCATATAGAGGCTCACTTTCAACTCTGCTTACCACAATAATAGTTGTGGCAATTTTTTTGTTGATGGAGATGGTGTGAAACAGGAGCGCCATTTCCTCGTACCCGGTGATTCCTTGACCAGTTGAGAACGTAAAGTTGCCATGACATCAGCTAATTGATTATATCCTTCCTCATTTTTCCCCAACAAAATTATAACCTTTGTCTAAAAAAAACAAAATTATAACCCAAATTATAACCAAGATCCAAGCAAATAGACTTACACTTTTGTTAAAACGTCTGGATACTTTGCACTCCTTCCTTCCAAATTGACGAAATACCCGATGATTCGTTGCCACTGGTTGTGGTTGAAACGAATTGTCCTGCCTATTTGATAATATACCAGGCACCGTTTACTAGCCATAAATGAATACATACAAGGTTTCTGTTATCAAAGCAATTAGTGTACTTCTTATCCGTCTAACCTCCGCTTAGCGGTGTGTATTGCACGAAGAAACAAACCGTCCTCAGAGGTTAGATGAATATCAAATGCACGAATTGCTTTGATAAGAGAACCCTGATAAATGCCCTTTTGTGTTTCAGTCAACGTTCCTCCGCTCACGACCGGCGCACTTTGACAGTGAGGAGGCGGCGGTCAAGTCAGTTTTTACTATCATTTCCTTATTTCTGGTTTCTCAATTCACAGTATCCTCTTTTTGAGTTGGCAGTTCTCTCTTACAGCACCTGTAGCTACGTCTTACAGTACCTCTCTCATACCGTAATCCTCTCTATCCAGATGGTGTCTCACCTCTGGTACGGTGCACAACTCGACCTCCGCACGGGTGTCCATGCCTGCACAAGTGAGGAGGAGGGAGGATGGAAAGGTGGGAGTAAGAATTTATTGATACATTTATTGACATTTTTATCGCTTGCGCTGCGGATGAATGAGCAATATGTGACATTTTGGAACGGCCGTCTTGGAACTTTACTGATCACAATAGCACAAAAGTTTCAAAATGGTCTATTCCAAGATGTCACGAGCGTCGTGGACATTTGCGCCACAACGATGAAATGGACAAATGCGCTGTGAATACAACGAGAAAGTGTCTATGTCACCGTTATGGCGCAACTGTCTATGGCGCCCTTGTCGTTCACTAGAGAGGCAGTTTATGAGGAAGAATAGTAGAATATACATAAGTATCCATTGGAACATTGCAAGGCTACTTGAAATACGAGGCTCCGCGTTCCGGCCTTTAGAAGATCGCTATATAGCAGTCTTCTAACGTAGTCGCCTATAATCCACTATGCCTCCACCTGTTTTTGAGTAATTCCAGATTCTTATAGTGGCCAGGATAGCTTACCCATGTGGAAGGTCAATCTAACCTAAAAGTATGACTTTGTTGTCACAGGCGCTAGTTGGTTTAGGGATGCACTCGTTCTGTATATAGTGCTCATAGGAATTACAAATATTGGTCGTGCTAATCTCTGTACTTGAAAAATTTATAGAACAATGAACGGTAGATCGCTAATTAAACATTCGATTTGCCATTGTCATCATCATCATCATTGATGATGGAATCAACATCTTACATGGGCAGGATCGTGAAAACTGACGAAGTCACCCTGTAAATGTTATGATGAGAATTACTCTGCAGAGCGAAAGTGTTTGCTTTTTGCAGTTGAAACGGGTCAATTTTTGTGACAGCAACTCTGCAAAATACGATGTTTCTATGGGAGGCACTCTGCACTTGCAAAATTTGTCACGAACCCTGCCCATGTATGATTGACATTGAAGCTGGTACAATCAGCATGTCGACCTCAAGTCACATAAAGTCACGGACAATTTTTTACTCGATGCAATGTAGTCTGTTTTACAGTTCCACTGGCGCATCAATCTTCTTCGATCGCAGCCCCACTGGGAGGGATGGTTCAAGGGACTGTCGTCTACCTTCCTCTCATGCTCAGGTACAGTACTCTTACATAACAATCTAGGCATTTCCTTCCCCTCTCCCTTATATAGTACACGCCTCTAATTGTAAGCTTCGGTACATTATTATCTGCGCTCTGACGTCGCGAACCAACAGTTGTCATCTTCCCGCATTTTTGAATGATTGGCGCAAAAGTGAGAAACTAATTGCGTTAGCAACTGATCGGATTGACTGTTTTTTGTTAACTTAACGAAGTATCTTGCGTAGATAACAATGGAAAGCTTCGAATTTTTTTATCCGTACTCATTGCAGCACCGAAGATGCTGGTCCTCGCGGGCACCGACAGAATCGACAAGGAGCTCATGGTGGGTTGAGAGTATGGTTGATAGTTTGACTAGATGATGGGTTATGTTTCACAGTTACTATATGCTTGGAGATATTATATACCCTTGGTGAAGCATAACCTATAAACTGGTCAAATTGCCAAGCATAGTTGAGAGGGATATTTGATGACTAACGATAGGAAGGAGTGTTTTTACTCGTTTTATGACATCCACGTTGCCTTTTTACGCAAATGATTAATGTATGACTACTACGCACTGCCATTACACCACAATTCTTTGTAGATTGGCCAGATGCAAGGCAAGTTCCAGACGACCGTGCTGCCCAGGGTACGGTAACTGTTTTGAATTTGACTTTTTCCGCCCTTCTTCCCTGATTCACGATCCGGCGCATTTGCAGGTCGGTCACGCGGTGCAGGAGGACTCGCCCGATCGGCTGGCAGATGAGTTGGCGAGGTTCGCCACCAGGTACGGTAGTTCAGTCGGGTCATCTCGAGTTCGATTGGTCATCATCGGTTGCTTCCTTTTCAGGTACAAGCTAGCGACTGCGAAAGGCGGACTGGTGTTCCACCCTCCGATGTGCTAAATTAGCACACTGCTAATCCACGGAAATGTTGGATTTTATGGAATTTTTAAAACAAAACCTCGACTGCTGTAACTAGAGTGTTTTAGGGCTCTCTTATCAAAGCAGTTAGTGAATTTTTCATTCGTCTAAGCTCCGCGGAGGGGTTGTCTCTTCATTATATAAACAACTGCTCCGCGGAGCTTAGACGAATGACAAACGCACTAATTGCTCTGATAAGAGAACCCTACTTGTGATGAATATGTACCCTGAATCAGGGATCAGGCCAGATTCCATTTGTTTCCCTTCCCCGCTTATTTGTTTCTAAGTACAAGTTAGGCTTTTTAGCTCTGATCATTAGGCTGCACCTTTTATTCATTCACTAGGAAGCGTAAAATTGGCCAACTGGCATCAGACAAACAGAATATGACTCAATTGTCTAATATACACACATAGTATGGCATATATATGCCCCATGACGAGTATTTAGACCTCTATCAAAACATGTTTTATTGCCTCCCTTTGTGCTCTAGCAATAACCTCTCCATGTGAATAGTATTCGGTGTTTATGTGAATTGCAAAAGAGCATTTGCCAGAAATTCAGGATAGTCATATTTTATCGATTAGAGGCCACAACTTATTTTTTTACTGTATATTTACGCCGGATCAGGAATGAAGTAATTTTTACAGTTCACAAAAAATGCAATAAAACTGTCGAGCACTGGTTGAGAATTGTGACAATGGTCTAGAAGATTCCAAGGAGGAAAGAAAGTCAGCTACCCGTTAATCAACACAATTATGGAATATGTATCGATGACGATAGGCATGGATATGGAAACTGCAGCTCGCACTTGTAACGATAATAATGGTGGTAATCTGCAAAATATTTGCCGCCAGCAGGGGTCGAACCTGCGACCTTGGGCTTATTAGACCCACGCTCTAACCGACTGAGCTATGGCGGCTGATGGGGCTCGTTCACCTCCAAGTTCTGAAACGGTAAAAAGTGATCTCGTGAAGCGGTTGTGTTTGTGTTGGATTGATAACTGCACAGTAGAGACAAGCTGAAAGAATAACATGACAAATGAAGAGCATTTGCATACGATTTTGCCCTATTGAAGCTCGCCCCGCCCATTGAGAGGTTCCCCATTGACCAAGTGTAGACATTATGGTTGGCAGTATGACTAAATTTTCGGATATGTTTCACAGCTCTTATAAATAAAATATATATAGCCACGGCGAAACATATCCGAAAATTTAGTCATACTGCCAACCATAGTAGACATCAAAGGAGATGAATAACATATGATGAACGAGGACGAAAGATCAAATGTAGAGAGGGGAGAAGCATGAATGAATCAAGACAGGAAACGATACGGTAGACTGGAGGAGAATGAATGTGGAAGTGAGGAGCAGAGAATGGAGAATTTTTTTCCTATCTTATCCGCAATTCAGTCTAGAAACATTTGGGAACACGGGGGAAGGAACACTGCTTTGACTTAAGTCTGGCAGTGGAGTATAGGGAACTCGCCATGATTTTCAAAAGTCCCTAACCTCCCGTCTTCCGAACGATCGTCTATCGAAATGAGAGGCAACAGCACCGATGAGATCGGGGAGGATCGGGAAATTCTCTAGTGTGTTCCGACTATTATAGTACTACTACCATAATGTGTTCCTACTGTTATTTGTTCTACACAAGGATCAGTGCATTGTCTGTTTCTTCTTCCTCGTTTGGTTAATCTCTCGCCAGATGTCACAATTGACTGTTATTTGAGACTGCAAGATGTGATACCCCCAAAGAGGCGAGAGAGTACAGAGATAATGGGGAGGACAGAGAAATAAGAGAAACGTTTAGATTGTATGATGCCGAATTATGGAGGTACATATCTCATTGATTACTTTTCGCCATAGTTACAACACGAAACGCTACGATTTGGCACAAATTTTCAAAGTGGCTGAGGTCACCCATTTTCTATGCCTTAAGGGAGCCACAAAGGGTGATGTATTTGCATGCTCTTTCGGGTTCACTTCTCTCCATTCCCCCACTTTCTCGTCGTCAGAGCGGTCTACTCTGACAACGAGAGAGTAAAGGAATTGGAGAGAAGTGATCCGGAAAGTGCATGCAAATAAATCTCCCTTTGTGGCTCCTTTAACCAGTAAGTCTAATATAAATACTGTGTAATGCACTTCTTAAGTACTCTCCATTCTGCGCATGCAAGTCACTCGGCGAAGTCTGCATTTCGCGTAAAAACTCTCAAACTTAGCATTAAAAAATCGAAGCGAAACTTTCGATCGACGCGTGTTTCTCGAAAATGGCTCATGGATGACATCTCCCACTTTCGCGTTCGACACTCTCAACATGCTACTCAACATACAGCGCACATAGTTATTGGTTCCAATTTCTTGGGGAGCTCAGAGTCATCCCTGGTTTCGTGAAGTAGCTTCAGAGTGCATTTTTTGACAAAATATATTTTTATCGAATGTATGGCATAGCTGTGATACTAACCTTATGTTTCTGATAGACTAACTTCAGCTTTCAATGACATCGTAATATTTCGATATCGACTAGGGGTTCTAAAACTGTAACAAAGTGCATTTCTCATTCGTCGAATCTCAGCGGAGCGGTTGTCTCTACGAGGGATAGACAACCGCTCCGTGGATTAGACGAATGAGAAATGCACTTTATTACCGTTTTAGAACCCCTAATATCAACAAGATTTCATCGCAACGCAACGTAAACACAACAACAAAAACGAGTTTACGTCAACCGCTTCGATGTTTTAGCTGATGCTAGTCAACCAATTGTATCTTGGATGACTTGCACAACATCATTAGCACAATTAATTTACATTTTGCCCAAGTACCAATGAGGCTTTCTAAATCGGAGGCAAATTGCATTTCTCATTCGTCTAATTTCCGCTGTGCCGTAGTCTCTACATTCGACAGATTACTGCTCCGGGGAGACGAATGAGAAATGCTTTTGACTACTGATTTAGAACCCGTAGTACCAATGCACGCAATGGATAAGAGGTTCAAAAACGGTAAATCTGTTGTCATTCTTCTTCGATGCGCGGTTGTCTCACTCCGTGATTGACGATCGGGCGGCGGAGAAGAACGACCGTTTTTGAACCCCTGATAAATACATCGATTCCAGCCGCCGTAGTAATCAGTTGAAAACATTGACCTTTAAGACAAACAAATTAAGAAATTCGAGCATCACTCAACAGGGGGCGGCCACAGGATTTTCATTATTCTCAAAAAATATGAAAATAATGTTTTAGGGGTAGTTTTTGACGTAGATTCCGAAAATGTACCTCATTTTGCATGAAAGTCAAAATTAATTTTTTTATGAATTAAAAAAAAATTTTATTTCAGATTTTTTTAAAAATCGGAAAAAATGATATGGCAAATTTGACTCCAATTTTGCATTTGGAGTCCTCAGGCCCATATTTGGTGATTTTTTGATCATTTAAAAAAATTTCTGACACGCATTTTATAGCTATCATTTGCATGGAACAGCCTATTTCACCTCATTGCCGGTCGCGTTTGTCATCGTTCTTAATTTCGTTGGAAAGATCGCGAAATTCTGATCTAGAAAAAAATATCTGTAAGTCGCCAGCGATTCCCTAATAGACGAAAAAAAGCAGTCAAAAGTACAAAATGCCCGAAAATGACGAAATTTGCCATTTTC
>JACMIF010001107.1:12114-27293 GCA_014805445.1 Diplogasteroides magnus | reverse complement strand
ACCCACCAAAATTTTTCATTTTTAATGGAGAATTTTATGAGGTACTATTTATATGGGGTCATGGGACATCATTTTTCGACCCCTCCGATGGCTATGTTCGAGAAAAAATGGCTCTCGATGACCCGCACTTTATAGTACGAATATCGACAGAGGACTTCAATATAAGAAACTTTTGTGGAGGAAGTTTGTCTGAAGTCTTGTTTTCAGCGAGATATAGGGGCTCTAACATGGTCAAAAATGCGTTTTTAGGTGAATTCATCACATTCAGAATTTTATAGCACATTGTTCCGGCTCTCAAAAAAATTTTTGGAGTAACCTATGATGTAGCTTATTTCCCGTAGATTAATAATTTGAAATAAAACAGACCCCCTAGGGTTCATCTGTAAAAGATAATCTCAAAAAACTGATAAACTTTATGGGTTGTTTTTGATAAAACCCCATTGTTCTCGAAAACGAAGAATAGGTGAGACCTGGCAAGGATCTTATTTTGTGAACATGACCAGTACCAATGCATGGCCGGAGGGCACAGACATCATTGCAACTGCATCGATTCAGAGAAAATTTAAAGTGAAGACGGATTTTTTCGGACCGAATTTTGAAGTGTTCATGTTTGTCAAGCTGTAGTTTTCGAACAAAATGTGATATGGAGTCATACTAAATTTTATAATTATACCTAAGCATAGTACTTCAAGAATCACTGCTTAGATCGGCACTAAAAATATCTTGAATTTGTTGTACCAGGTTGCCTTTCTCACAGAGCTCGTGATAATATTTCAGACGATATTTAGCCAAATGTACTTTATCATGTCACGCGGATATTTATCCCACCCCTCAATCCAGTACAACATCATGGAAAATATTCTAACCTTTTCAAAAAAAATGAAAACAGATACTCACCTTTTCGAAAATATGCCATTTGCCAGCCAAAACACACAACCTTGAGTTGATCCATATTATTTCGTTTTCGTAGCTGCGAAAAATGTACATATCTATGTATTATATTAGTGCAAATGGCTATTTCTATCATTGGGTAAGCGAGCAAAGAAAGATGGCTCCGATACCTCCCAAATCCGAGTTGTACAGGATAGCAGAACATATATCAAGCGTGTGAAACTTATTTCCATGCATTGGAAGGGAGGTAGAGAGAGCGGGTGACCGAAGGGAGAGAGCGCACTTTTAAATTCTTCACCGTCCTCTTCACCGTCCCCTTGGAACCCGGCATCGGTGCGCAGCTCCAGCGCAAGAACTGTTTGGAGATACCGCTTAGATGAGCGTAAGGCGAAGCTCTATCAGTCTGTTTTCCCGACTGCAGGCACATTTTTGAGTCTATTCCAAGGCGGCTTTGGCCGCTTTCGGAACGTTTTAACCCAATAATACCTACTAAATATTTCATCCCAAATTTGTGGTGCGTTAACTAGTCCAATAAAATTTTGTGCAAATTGTTTATCGGATAAATGCATTTCGGATAATATAATAATGGAAAAAGATGAGATTCATTACTATAGTTGACAGCACAGCAATGCATCATGGATAAATATGTAATAAATACTGCAATTATTAGAATGCCAAGAATCTTCTTTCTGTCCAATCCGTCTTATGGTGTGGTTAGAGGTTTGGTGGTTATAGTGGTACCCGTAAAATATAGATGGAATACCTCCTGAGGTAAAAGGTGACTAAAATATGCACGTTTACTGACGGTGTAAAATATCTTGAACTACACCTAGAAGAACAATTTAGGTAAGAAAACTCAGTCAACTAACGTACAGAATTCAGCGGATTTTCCCTAATTGACTAGTTTCTTCGAATAGGATGCTAGGTGATTGTCACGATCGGATATTTAGTGGGTGAATTATGCCTTGCACATTGGTCATAGTGCACAAGAATCATCATTATTTGGAGAATTTTGAGATCGGGGGAATTTGGGGAAGTGAAAAGGGAACAAAGGAAAAAGACGACATAGGGCGAACGGGCAGGCGAATTAAATACGAGATGAAGGGGCAGTGCTTATGTGATTGGTATATGCTCTAATTTACAATATTCGGCTCTCTATTAATATGAATGAATAAATTATAGATGTATACAGTGTATATGCGCTCAGATGTGATAACATGGGTGCAACTTTTTTAGAGATTTTCTGTTCTGTCGATGAAGTTTCCGAATAGATCATTGAAGAGTTGGATGGGTTCGCCGGTGCGATTGATCTCCCCGACTTGCTTCTGTCTGCATTGACTGCTTGCCTGTCTAATGAGGACATCGGTCAGACTGAGGACACTCTGGAAGCGGGCTGGAGCGGTGGAATCAGACGACGCCTGAAAATGACATTTATTGGTTAACGGAATTCATTGGTAGAATTATTTGTCCGCGAAATTCGAACGGAAATTGTAAATTTAATAAATAAATAATAACTCACCGCATTTGCGAAGCAGTGATCGAACAGTGCGCTGGTGTACTTCTTTCTCTCAGCTTTCAGCAGTTTGTGAGCTTGCCTCGAGATCTTGTCTGCATCTGCAATACTGGCTATAATATGAAACATTTTAAACAATTTATTTACATCTAATAAAATTAAATTTAATAATTTTGAATACTTGTATAAAATCAAACCTGAATTGCAGACAGCGAGTGCCTTTAGCAGCAAGTACTCCGGCTGTGTGAGCTGAAGTCTCCTGATTGGCTCCAGTGTCGCGAGCAGAAAGCTGTTCTGGAAGGCCAACGGGCTGAAAATAAGATCTTTTTTTCCATTATCTTGCAGCTTATTCTTTTGGCAACAAATTTAGCATGTAATCAACATTTAATTCAAAATAAATAGTATTGAATGAGATGCCGATCTATTCCCATGAGATGTTTAGCTAAACATTTGAATAGACTCACTTGTTGGTAGTATCCGTGCCATCGGGATTGATTGGTGCATCGCAGTTGTTGGAGTGCGAGAAGTAGGCCTGAGTGAGGTTGGCACAGGGAACGGCAATAGCCTTGAGAAGCGCTTCCTGAAGATTGCATCTTATTTTTGTCTATTACATTTCATCATATTGATATTGACTATTGATTACCGATTTCATCGTGTTTCTGTTTATTGGCGGTAGTTCAGAAGTCTTGAAGGATAAGTTTGAAAGAAAAGCAAAACGGTCTCACCTTGTCCTCTGCTGACAGTGTATGGAAGAACTCGAAAGTCTTCACGTATTCAATAGAACACACGAGATCGGTATACTGCCACACCTACAACATTATCTTGCTTCGGTTGATCATTCCTCTGATTTCTCTTCTTCTGAGAAATATGAGTCAATTGCTTGATTTTCATTCTGCTTTACTAGGCCATGGTAGATGGCAGCTCATGATTTGAATTGAATATGAAAATTACCTTGCCCAGTGCTCTCAGTCGCTCACAATCTCCAGGCCATATTGACAGCACTTCATGTTGGACATTCTCATACTCTGGTGCTCTCGCAACGATCTCAGCCAGGCTCATTCCACTGTGCAGCTGAGGATTGTACGAGGATCTGAAAGGAGTTTTAACGTTATTTAATTGTTCCACTTACTACAATTGGCGAATAATTAAAGCATAATTTTAAGGAGGAACGAATAATTGAAACAAAGGTTTTAGGTTGAAATATAGTAAGCACAGTAATTTCGAAGAATAATTGAAGTCAAGTAACTCATGATTTTCACCTTCTGAGCTCGGAGTGCTTGATCTCTGCGAATGCCAATTGGTCGATGATTCGCTGAGTCTCGTTTTGAGATGGCGGAGTGCGTGGCTGAAAGTCAATCCATGATTTCCTGCCTAATACTTTTGAACAAGATGAGTACCTTCCTTCCTGCTCGCTCCAACTTGAACTTCTCATATCGTTCGCATAGCACGACCACCAGGGGATTCTTCATGTGACGTTTCATCTCAATGGCTGAAATAAGTATTTTTGGAGGTTGTTACTTGATATTGTGAGTATTTCATAACCACTACATATAATATAAGTCCCTCGAATTCCACGTTGCACTAACGTGTTAGTCAGAGCAGGTTTTTGATGCGTAATCATCTTCGATCGTGTCGTTCAGTTCACAGATCTATTGCGAATCGTTCAATGTACACATGACACGCGATTGTGCAACATTACTATTGTGCGATCCATTCTCATGAGCCGATTTCCATCGTACATAAATAAATTTAGAATTTTTCGCGAAACAATTGGGAAACTGTTATCTGATATTTTTCCTAAATTTTACATCATACAATATTGCGAAATTAGGTACATTGCGAAAATTGTGTTTATGCGATTCCTGACTAAGGGCAATTTCAGAATCAAATATGGAGAAAATAATAGCTTACCCATTGGGTTCATAGCTCCATCCGCTTCCTTTCCAACACAGCGAAGCAGTCTGCACCAAGGGCATTTGACTTTGTACGACACCTTCTTTCCTGCTAAAATTGAATTCTATTTTTTTTAAATACAATTAATGCATCTAATGACTTTCCCCTTGCTTACTTTTTTACATTACTAGCAAAAGGTCAGCATTTTTCTGTGTGCATACTATCGCAAGAACCTGATACGTGAGCAAACAGTTCAGGTTCTTTGGATATTTCCGGATGTTGTTTGACCTTATTATAGAAAGGGCCTTTCTTGTTGTAGAATTTCCGCAACCCGAGTCTTGAATTGTTTTGGGCTTTGCCATTCAGAAACGCTTCTCAATTTTAATTAGCGGTTGGGCCTCAGCATAGATTTGCGGAAGTCATTGCTCAACACAACCATGCGTATTTCAGTATTTTCTCTACTAACCTTCAACAACTCTTTCCAACAGACACTTTTCATCGTTGTTCTCGCACTTGAGTATCTCTCCCTTCATAACTCTTCGACGGAAGAATGTCTTACACCCATTGCATGAAGGAGCCTGCAATGCAGACTAGTTCCTTTTCCATCAGGGAAAGCCATTACGAGTAGCAATGTGTACTCTTTACATCATATTTGCCGTTCTGCAAAGCACGTAAGCATTGCCAAGGTAGATACGTCGTTATCTCGCTAGATTCCATAGTCGAGGCAGTTATGGGAACCCGCAACGGTTTTGTTTGTCTTTCCAAGCTCTACAAACACTGGCAGTCACTCATGAAGCTTGAAAAAGTAGCAAACGAATTATTTCAGGTCTCTAATTTTAGGACGCTCTTCCTGTATGTTGGAATATGATCAGCTTCATGCTCACCCCGTAGTGGAATCCCTTCGTTTCCGAGTAGCAAAATACGCAATGTGTGGGCTGCTGTGAAGTGTCACGACTGGTCGAGGATGACCTGAAAGAAGGTTATTTATTCAGAATTATGGAAACTCATTTACACAATGCGCCTTTTTGCCGTGCTTCTCCGTATAACCCTCACTATTACACATGTAGTTAATGTGCTAGCTATTAGTATTAAACTCAGTGGATCTGTGATTAGATCTATGATGAGTTCATTAATCTGGATGAGTCACCGCGCGGAAGTTTGCCTCTATTCACGTTGTTTTTACTCAGGAAGAATTCATTGTAAGTAACAATTGCATCACATCTGCGTTTCTACTATCTAATAGCTATTTTAATTATTTGTAATTCTATGTATTCACACCTCTCCGAAGCCTCTCCTGAGTTGCCTTCGAATGAATCTCCGGGTGAAGTTGGCTCACTCTTCGGCCTCTTCAGACTTCCCTTGCGTGAGGAAGAGGCGGAGGTCGATGGACCGGGTGGTTCGTCCGCATCAATCTCCTGCAAATTTTCAGTGTAGTTCTTTCAAGTTCGCAACAGCAGAAAAAATTCATTGAACGGAAGACGATTTGCGATCTAATAGAAAAGTCGCATACCCTCTTGGGAGAGATACTTGCAGCTTGCGACGTCAGTTTCTCGAATTGGTCAATGAGGTCGCGCTGTCTGGGTGAAGAGTCAACGAGACCGGACATTCCATAAGGCGCGTCTGAAAAAGAATTGTAAGAAAAGAAGATAGACAGTCTGACGGGAAAAGGGTTATTAACGCACAGTCTAAGGTTACCCTCGGTTGAGCACGTTCATTTCGCTTCTGAGACCAAGTAGGTTGTCAGCGTAAATGATCACCCATATTTTTTAGGTGGTAAGGCAATTTATTAAGTAACTTCAGAAGATTTAACTTCGATATACTCTCCTACTACCTGGATAAATCTTGTCTACACCGATATGCCATTGAATACTCACAGTGGGCATCCTGCCAGTGCCAGGAGTGCGCCATCTCGTACGGATGATGGAACATTGTGACCAAGGGAGGACTACGAGTTGTCACGATGCAAACGCAACTATCTCTATCACCGCACTCCTTAGACCCTCCCACTTTGGTTTGGATGAGAGAGGGGGAGAGTGTACATGGGCTCTTTTGGACGGCTCCCAGGACTCCGCCTACTCGACCGAGTCAGTGAAACCGGGAAGATAACGATTGACTTTAATGATGGCAGAAAGAACACCAAAGTGCATTCATCTTTCTATCCTCTCTATCGAGCGGTCGTGTTAAAGCACTAGAGACGGTCTAGTGAATGAAGGCGCAGGAAGAAGGAATGTACTTTGCCATTCTTTCTGCCTTCACTTGGTTATTCCCGAAATCTGCAGTACCTTTGTGAGCACAGAGTTGAAAACCTTCAGTAGCGATTCGACTAATCGTAAACGAAACTCTTGTACGCACTAGTCCAAGTGTGGCCTTGATAGCGCACTAATGCACGGACTCACTGGGAATCATGTGATCACGGCGGCAACGGAGTCGTATTAACACAGCTCAGACCACCAAACACCGTAATGAAAAGTTTTTACATCCTATGATTGAAAGACCCATTGTGCGGTAGTTTTTCCAGCTATTGTTCTGTCGCTACAATCTACCATAGGCTCTTCAAAACAAAAATTCTATTCAAAACGCCTTTCATCTTTCGATTTTCCAGAAGGTTGCGTAGCACAGAAAAATTCACGCTTTTACGCATAAATATACAGAATGGATATCTTGTTTGCGGTGCTTGGCCACGAAAACCGCAACAACTTGCACAACTATATTATGGGGAACATTGTGGGAGGAACAATTGACCCACGCCTTCCGGCCATTCAGGCTCAGTTAAGTTGGTTCCGGTCGCTTTTCGTTGCGCATTGGGTGAGCTTTTTGAATCCCTGATAAGCGTTGCGAACTCTTAGCGCCCTCCCATTGGTATTGATAAGGTTGGTGGAATGCACCGCGGCCTGCGTCATTCCCAACCGAACGCGCAGTTTGTCCAAGCGCATAACACAATGGAACGGTGTGCTCGACCGGAAACGAGGCATGGTATTTTTAGTGGTTTCACTTGTGTGAAAAGCCACGTTCGGATAATGCGGACGAATGCCATTGATAAATGGTCGAGATACATACATTGCAAAACATTCGTGGGTGTTCTTACTGTGGAATACGGAACGTGCAAACAATCTCAAAATTGTAAGAAAAAGCCGTTGTTGTGACTTTCATCACTATTACGGTAACAGCCAGTGCAAAGCGAAAACGAAAATATGAAAATCCCACCCGGCACCGACTCCACCATTAGTGGATATCCGTACAGTAGGTTGAGACTGGGAGTGATGTCTTCTAGAGGCACTTCGTCCGTGTCTTCAGATAAGATGTGGAGATGGATGTCGTGCAGGTGATAGTCTTCAGGATATTCACCGAGTGTCTGACTTGACGTCCATTCTGAAAGCATGGTTGCTTATAAATAAGTGATAGTTGAGATCAGGAACGAGTGGTGACGGAGTGCGAATAGCAAATTGCTTCGATTCGTCAGGTCCAGTCATGAGTTTTTGCAAATCACAAATTATATAAGGCAAATATATGAGAAATTACCCCTGATGACCGGGTATTATTAGAAAAGTACTAGGTTGTTGGGGGCAAATTTCCGGAACAACTTCCAATCTGCGACATAATCGTCGGGTGCGAAGCGCATTCGGTAAAATGGCAGACAAGGAGGCAAATTAACAGTGGCTGCAGGGACAGACTATCCATTTACACACACTGATCTCACACACAGATTCTACTTATACGGCAGCAGAGTAACATGTAATCGATGCTGAACTTCTCATCTGAAGCTCTTGTGGAACAGCATCACCGTGATTTTATATATAGTTAACGCAAGCACCTGCCCCAGCTATTCCCGACATGACATTTCAGAAAAAGGCATAAAAACGGCACGGTCTTGACAGCCGCTACCTGGTGGTTACACTTAGCTATTCTGAACGGTTAATACATCAGGAGCGAAAAGAATTCTGGTTTCAGGAAGGCTACTGCGGAGTCAATGAAAAGATGTCGCAGTGATTGGAATGAGGTTGGATATTGAGGAAGAAGCGGCACACCTCATTAAGGGGAAACGCCCAAGGAATCCGATATGGATGGCTATGAAGGGAGCGGTATTAGAGAAGATAACAAGGGTAATTAATGTCATAGGATATTTTACATGGAAACTAAGAAGAAAGCCTGCATTTTGTGCATGAAATCTATTAAAAATCTTGACTAATGGTCAGAGAAAAGGCGAAAGAGCGCTCAATTTTAGACAGTGCACGTTGTCAGCCATCCTGGTCTACATGAATCATAATATAGTACTGGCCTGCTGGATTGGCTGGAGAAGGGTTGCTGCTCTGACTGGCAGTTGTTGTTGAAGTGAGAGTGCTGCTACTGCGTCTTCTGTATCCTCTCGAATGAGAATCGTCGACGTCGTCCGCCCTAAAAGCACCATTTTATATTTTTAAGTGGTTAGTCAACAATCGTTTTGTCAGACTAACCGATAGACACAGCGTCTGTCCATTTACCAAGGTTCTCAGATGAAATATGTTATCTCAACGTTTTGAATCAACTACAGTTACATATTGCGAAACCACTTCTGATTCTCCTTAAGATCCATACAAGACATTAGTGGTTAATATCATCTTCGGTCACATTCCTAGCAATGGTTTACCTTACCCGTAGGGGATTAGTGACATAACGAGCTAGGAATCCTTGGTGGACGACGGATGAAGAAATTCGAAGTCAGAACGATCCTAGTATCACTCGTGTCTTTTATACGCGAGCAGAGATAGTGCAAACAGCTCGCAAATCATTACTAAATCCAACGAAGCGACGAAGCGAAGAAGCGCGTTCGTTATGCTGTTCGATCAGTATAGACTGCAAGAATAGAGAGACGGAAGGCGGCATTTTCATCGGTTATTGAAAAATATGAAAGTATATAAGAGAGTTCAGTTCACGAGAGGGTATTGACGTTGAAGTGAGCATTCTCGATCAGTTTGCCTCTGGTGACATTTAGTGCAGTTGGTTGTACTAATGAGTGACTCATCAAACCCTTCGACTCTATCGCTACTGAACACTCTTATGAGAAGCGACTGTACAGGAGTTAATAATGACTAAGTGCTAGTAAAGATGATCAGTGAACGGTGGAGGAACTGTTCGCATGACGGTTTTGAGACTGAGGAGCAGACACCAGGGCACCCATCAGTGAATAATCAGAAAAAGGGAAAGCGACGTTTCTTAGGGATATACGATCGAAGTATAGGAACCCTACCATTGATCTCCTATAGTCGATACTATCGTACAGGCTTGGAGGAGGAAGGACATCAAGTCCCGGAAGTGATTTGTCAGAAGTCGACTCCGACTGTGCTGTCTGACCGAATGAACTGAGTTGAAGCCACTGGGGGGTTGGTTCCGCCTTCTATTCCCGGCTACTGTTGTGTATCCTATCACCTGTTCCCGTAACAGGGGGTGGGCCAATCGCCTCTGGATGGGGCGTGGGCGGAAACAATTGTAGGCGTGGGAAAGGCGTTCCTCTGCTCATTTTCTTCTCCTCATGCGAGAGTTCACAACCAGACGAATAGAGGATGATCAAGAGAGCAATTGGGGTTGAGGAAAGGTAGCCCTTTGTCCTTGCTCACTCTCATAGTGACTCGGTCTATCACAAGGGCCCCCAACATTTCCCTCATCATAGGGGAACAAGAGAGGGGAGTCCGGGAGAGGTTCAGATGCACCAAGAGCATCGAGGAAACTCGCAAACATTGCAGCGGCGAGTCGCGGCCTCTCCTCTGTTCGGATGATTTTTGAAACGCAACAAGTTCTTTGACCTGCAGAGGAGGAGAGGGAGGGAGTTATGCCCCCGGGGTGGCATGTGTACATATACCTGAGTATACACTCCATACGGTAACATCCGCTCGAAGACAACAGCTTCTATTTCCGTGGTTGTCAATACCTTCCATAGACAACAGCGCCATAGAGATTAGACGAATGAGAAATACACCTTTTTACCGGTTTAGAAAACATAATCCATAGATTTTTGGTGTTCGGAAAGACATTCAAGTATTCATAACTCGGCACAAGTACATATCCCTGGCGAAGTTGTCATTTGCCCAGATTTGGTAGCTTTGTGACTCATCCGTTCATAAAAGCAAAGCTGTTCGTGATAATGACGTCTTTTAGGGGCGATTGTTTATTCGACCAAGTTTCAATAACTCTGACGCGAGAGAGGGGCCGATCGAGTGTGTGATGCGATAAACCAACAATCGCAGCAGAGAGCATTTGAGAACGCTGCACAGAACAAATTGCGGGATCGCATGTAGGATGGTAGTAAGTAGGAGGGATGAGTGGGTGGCAAATCATGAACTCTTACTGTATGACGTACCTAAGGGTATTGGCTGTAGCAGGACGAGCATGTCGTGGGGAGACTATGCCTGACTATGCGGCGGTACTTTTATCCTTATCGCTTGTAACCTTTTAAACAGTTCGCACTTGCAAACCTTATTGACGTACTCTTACCATAATTGTGAGTAATCCTTCTTGATTGGGAACTGGCGCTTATCCGCCATCCGAGCTTCGACAATCGCTTCCCACTGCGTAGTTCGGTCTCCAGTGACTACGAATGACTAACGAGAATGCAAAGATAATGGGTAGGCGAGTCGGTCGCGAAACTTGAAAAAGCATTTACGGCAGGTTTTTTTTATTTCTAGATCATTTTAATCATTGCCATTTGGCTCGTTTTGTTATATATTTTTTTCAAAATGAGCCCTTTGCCTCACCTACAGCGCTGTGGATTATATCAGCCACTGGTACATGCTAATTTCTCCCGGGAAGTAAAGGTGAAAGGTCTACTCCTATGAAGGAATCTGCTGAGGAAGATACTTGCAGGGGATTCGAGATCGCTGCGCCCTAATTGTTTCCCCAGGGAGGCCTGCGATGGAATAAAAATGCTCGTGCATTGAAAGTTCTATCGGATTGGAAGGTGCTTCCGAGAATAGGTCAATACGAGTGGTTAGTCCGGTGGAGAAATAATCTACCTGAAGCGAGTTCAACCCCTCGCTCAAGTCATTGAACCTGGAGCAAATAATTAAACGCTGATCCGATCGAACCAATGGATTCACAATGTGTGGTGGGAATCTCATCATTCTCTCTTCGTTTCTCAGTCTTCCTGGGAAAGGGGCTGTCTCATTCATTCCTTGCAGGGATTCCCGGGAACTGTCCCATTAGCGACACCCCACTTCACATCATTCAACTGAAGTTGTCGAGTTGGAATGTGTTGCTGCTACACCTAACATGTCGCTGTTGTGCCAATAGGATCATCTTTTTGGTCATATTCCCTACATTCATGCACATTGGGCCTGTCAGGGTCTTGTGGAAAACCATTTTATGGTGCCACGATTGAAGAATCGAGGAGCAGGCGTATCCTGATGCTAACGTCAATGAGATCCGGAAGGGTGATATTCCATCGACTTCTCTCTATGGTTGCAATACCATCAGACCCAAATGATCAATATGACACGACAGTTCCAATGCAAGCACATGAGACTACAGAGCAGAGTACCAAGAGTCCGATAGGTCAACCGCACACTGTGGTAGGTTCCAACCTCCGTTTTTATCCACTATCCCTTTCTTCTGCTGCATGATTTTTGACAATTTAAACCTGTGTCAAATGGTTTGAGTCGGAGAGCCAGGCATCTCTAATCAGAGAAACCGCTTGATCAGACAAGATACACTCTCGCCCTCCCCAGTTATTAGTCACTTGAAGACCATTTGTCCACTATTATCTGTTTGATCACCTCAATTATGGCACGCACATACAGCCTTTTGAGCATAAGAAGCAGGTTACCAGTCTCATTTGTTCGCAGAATATCAGAGAATATATTTCAGATGTGAGGATTATTACTCATTACAACTGAAAACTGTGTAAGCCTAGTAGCACAAATAGCATTACTCATCCTGCTCATCGTGAGTCTTCTAATGCCTACAGTAGGTACTGAAGCCGATTGTGAGTGTTGTTGCAAGGCGCGTACACAGATCAAAGAACACGAGCGCTCTGAAATTCTTCTAGATCTCAGTTCAGTCGCGCCATCAGAAAAGCAGTAGAACTTGAATTTGCTTTTCGCAAAGTATACCAGTGGCATAATGCCACTGTTGTTTGGACGACACTCCCTTCGCCCTTTCATTTTTGCATGTGCTGGTTTTTGACACAGAAATCTTCGGCGAAATCTACATGGTCTCGGTTCTGGATGGGAAGAACTGGAATTCGAAATGTCTTTCACTGACTGTCAGCGTCTATTTACCGCATCTTCTAATCAAGAACGCCGGAAATTCAAAATCTTGTTGATCGTAGCCGTTCGTAGACTAAAAAATGAGAGAGACAAAAATTATGTCCGCTTACCTAGATAGTCTCGTAATCACAACTATTCGTACGAATATTTCCCACGCATCACCAGGTCCATGACTACCATGCTAATTCTACCTAACAGCACTCACATTTGGCAGTCGTGTAGTATGTAGAATGGAGCGAATCCTTCGAGAATGCAGTGCATAGTTAAGGTCCTTTCGGCCCAAGGGGGTTCAATAGCCTAGACAATTGGTAGACAAATGATTCACTCGTGTTCCTGCAGGGAAGTTGAGTCAGAATGAAGAAGGGAACGGGCGAGATAGCGAAACGCGAGAGAGGCGACAAAATGTGAACCCAGCGAGAATAACAGTTGATCGCGGAACATTTTGCGAGAGCTGACTGAGCGTTAACACAACCGCCGTGTTGCTCATGCTGAGAAACAAGAGCGTCATGGACACTTTCGAGATAAAAATGGACGGATTCTCTATTATTACCTGGCCATTTCACTAGTATGGCGCAAATGTCCTCTATGCTCTCTTTCCTTTCACCGTGTTCACTTATCCTGAGAAAGATACTCGTTCTTCTCTTAGCTGAGCCGTGCTCAATCTCTCTCTCTTTGAGGGCAAAAGTCACGGAAACACGGTATGCTCTATGCTCTCTCTCAAACGGCTCGGGAATATAAGAGCCGCCGGATGGAGCAACTTGGTTAGAGGAACTTTGTCGAAGATTCCAACTAAGAACACATATTCCCTTTCAACAGCAAAGATTGGCTTTGGTTGGTGCATCGACAACTATTTATCGACTCTTCAGTGGTACGGTAATCGTCCCCGTTACTATAACGATTATGTAACCACCGTAGTCACTAGCAGGTAATAGAGAAGAAAATGTATTCTCGGAAAAAGTTTTTTACGACGAAGATTGCACAATTCTGATCACAACAACTTACATGCATCATTGCAAAAGAATGAAGAAAGAGTTTTGGCAACACAAAGGATTCATTTCGTCATACCATGAAACAATTGTAAAGACCATCTTACCAAAGGATCGAACGATTCTGTAGAAGTTCCTGTGACGATTGTAGTGGGAATAGACACGGTTGAATGGGCCTGAAAGCTTACAATCAGATGCTCTGTGGTGAAAATTGGTAAAAGAAGAAAAGTCACTCAACCGTGTCATTTGGATACCAAATTACGGTAGGCAAGCGGAAAATAGGGTTTCTAAATCGGTAAAAAGTGCCTTTCTCTTCTGTCTCGTTTCATAGACAACCGCTCCGCCGATATCGTGTGAATGAGAAATACCGTTTCTACTATTTTTGAAAACCCAGCGGAAACAAATAATTGATAGGTCAATTGAATTTGCTGTAAATGAGGACTTGGTCAAACGCGAATGTTATTAGAGTTCATCCGACAAAAATGTAAATGGTTAACAAAGTGCGAATAGGCTCGCACCGCACGAATTCAATCCTTTTTGTAGATGTTTGATGTTTCTTGAACATCCCAGCTCAAACGTGATCAGCAAACAAAATGCGCGCAGTTTTGACCTTTTAGACAGTTCCTCATGGACAGGATTGCGGTGCAACCTGGAAATTAGGTTGCGCCCAAAAGTCAAATGGAATGAACCCATTTGCATACAGTGCGCTTGCACACAAGTGCATTTGACCAAATGGAGGTTGGCCATGTTCATAAAACAATGGAGGCAAATGTCTTGCGCGTAGGTGTCCTCACGTCAAACACTGATAGTGAGAATACTATTACATCTACGCCCGCAATTATGTCATATGTTTCATCCCCGTGAACGCCCGTCATCGTCATAGATAAGTGGCATAAAGCGACGCGACAAACTGCTGGCAGCAGGCTGAGAATGAGAAGCGCGCGCTTATCGGGACCGTGATCTCAAAATCCCAATCCGTCTTCGGACTTTCTAGATCGTCTGGGAATTTTTTTGCTTTTCTATGTGACGTCTCACTGCTTAGAAAGCTAATGTGGGGGTGTAATGCGCCCACCCAAGCTTGGATTTTGAAATGCAACCGTTCCAGCAAAAAAATTTCAGTTCGTTTTATATATAGAGCTCATTATTTCGGGCCTGATGAATGAAAAGAAGCGTACCTACAATTTCGCATAATCTAAAAGTAAAATGCGTAGATTCTTGATCAGTTATGTACCCTATCATGCATGGCTCTTGCGTATATCTACATAGGTGTCTATGCGGAAATGCCCTTTCCGTCCAGTTTGGGTGATCAAAGCTCGGACCAACATTGCTTGCACAATGACCAACGGGCAATGTTGAACTCTTGATCGAGTAGTCAGACCGTTTGACCTCACCAATTGCCCTGTACTACTGTCTACTTTACAGAAGGTGGCATTAAGGCCAATGACTAGAACTATGACAGTACTCCTGCGCAGACGAAGTATTATAATACATACGCATCAGCAAATAGTGAATAAGACAATGAGGCAATCATTTAGTTCAATGGCGAAATACCCGCTGATTTGCATTTGTCTATTGCGCAGAATTTATGGGGGGGGGGGGTAGCAATAAATTAAAATTTTAAAATATTTATCGAATTTTAATTACAAAATTTTAACGCATCAT
>JACMIF010001107.1:0-12104 GCA_014805445.1 Diplogasteroides magnus | reverse complement strand
CCCCCCCCCCCCCCACCCCCCCCCCGCTACCACCCCCCCCCCACCACGCCCCGCCCTACGCAATTCATTAACATTTTTACATCTTGATCCTATTGTTATTACACAAGTATTACGCATCCTAACTGAACTGTTGCTGTAGTCTATTTATCCCATATTTGAAACATATCCCGTAACGAAGAAATAGCACGTGGAAATGAGAGACCAAGGTGGCATTTACGTGTGAGACACGTACTAGGAATAACAGTTCAGATAGGATGCATAATAATTACATCATTTAATTTCCCACGTGCAAGATATAGCAGCTGAATAGGGTGGAATAGCTCGTATTAGGCACCCTATTAATATGCATTTTATAACAAGACGGCGCGAGTAGTCAAATCAAAGTGCAAACGCGCACCAACGTAATAACGGTGAAAGGGAGTGAACTGGACCCGAGAGTTAAAGAGCCATTGCCACATACGTGCAATTCCCAACCCTTCTCTATGCAAATATCTTCCCTCTCTGTCTCTGTCTCCTCCACTCTGTCCCTTCTCTTTCGATTCTCGCCCTGGGGGTGCACGATATACAAAAGCGGGTGGGGGAGCCCGCAACACGTGCCAATACAGAGCAAACCGGGAGATTAGTCGCTTAGGTGCATGTCAACTAGGGGTTATCAATCGGCAGTAACGATCATTTCTCAGTCGTCTGATTCCTTCGGAGCGGTTATCTCTACGAGTGACAGACAACAGCTTCGATTACATTAGACGAATGAAAAATGCTCTTTGCTACCGAATTACACATCCTAGTTTCAACGTCTGCATTTTTGACCTTCAATGGGCGTTGGGAGAAAACTCAATGTCCGTGCATCGAATACGATGAGTTTTGATCGTTTTATCAATGCCAGATTTTCTTATGAAAAATGAAATGAGAATGATGTCTTTTTCCACTAACATTAACAATAGTGAATCTGGATGCTCAGCGTATGGTTTCTCAATGTTCCAATATTTCCACATCCCGAGGGTGGCATTGCTTAGTGACCACCCACTAAGCATAGAGTACAAATGCTAACTACTTGCCCCCTCATAAGGAGGGAGCGGTTCCCACGACCGTAGTAGCCAGTGGCAAAGTGCACGTAGGCAGTGTGGATTAATGACAGATGGCGGGTTAGAGGATGTGGAACCGAGGGGATCTTCTAGTGTTACTCATTCAACTGGTATAAATTGCACGCGCACATCTCATTCGGCGCTCTTGCCTCATAAATATTAGACATAACAAATAGATATAGACGAAATATCAACTTTGATTTTGAAGAATGGCGTTGAAACATTAGAATGAAAAATCTGCGATAGACTACCATGGCTCAAGTGTCGTTTTAAACGCAATAGGACCGTTTTGTTTAGGCGTAGCTATTTTTGACAGGCCACCCTGTCACAACATAATGCTCCAAGCAGAGGTCACTTCAACTAGTTGCTATATAGAAAATAGTCGTTACCGTAATTCTTCAATGGGGGATACCCCATCGCGCACGAACAACCCCGGTGAAGAAAAAGTATGGTTGTATAGAAGAGAAAGACAATTGGGAGTTGTATAGCCGCTAAAAAGGAAAACAGTTTACACCGCCTAAAATGTAGTTTCAATATGATAGAAAGGAAATCTAGTGCGCGACTTTTCCTGTGCCCCTGCGATGCTCGCTTGCGTATGGGGCATGATATTGTGCAGGGTTTCTAAATCAGTAGTAAAGTGCATTTCTGATTCTTCTAATTTCCGCGGAGCTGTTGTCTCTGCGTCCGTTAGGCAACAGCTCCGAACGGATTAGAAGAATGAGAAATTTACTGTACTTCCGTTTTAGAAACCCTAATACTGTGGGATCAAGACCGACTTACATTATTCCGCTCCTTGTGCTGAAACGTTGTAGTGGATTCCCGGGATCGAGAATGACGAAGCTCCTTCCTCAACATCAATTATCACAACGTTTTTACGACGCTCGTAACAAAGACTTTTTGAAAACAAAGATGTTTATAAAACGAAAGAAACATATTTGTTATCGAAGCGGGAAAGTGTTTGAAACAAATGGACCATGGACCAACGAGTGGGGAAAAGTGTTTGTGTTTGTCACATCTAAATAGTATTCGTCCACCCGTGTTACGCTAACTGTTGAAGGGGAACAAGGAGCCCGAATTGAGTGGATTAAGCTCCCGACGAGAAAGATGTTTGAGATGCACACATAGGATTAAGTTAAGGATGTGATATGTTTGCGGCTACCTGCAGAATTTTGAGGCCACTGAGATTTTTGAACATTATGAGCGGATAGGAATCAAACGGTTTTTACCAATTTGCCATACGAATCTTAATTATCACTATGTATTTACTCAGTGCACTGTTGAATTCATTATTATGCATCCCAACTGAACTGTTATATCCCAATATGTTTTATTGACTGTCCAACCAATGCAACGGCAAGACCGCAATAACTCCTATGACTAATCCCTCTGACCCGCGAAAAAACCCTTTCTCTACGCGTGGATAGACAAAATACACAGTGTAATAACTCTTTGCATCCACATCTACATGAAAAAATGAATCAAGTGATTGCGAAAGTATTAGATTTTTGCATGCCAAATCATGAACAGGCTAAGTCCACTGGATGGTATTTTTTTACGAATTCAGTCCCATGGGGCATCACTGCCCATTGGGAGATAACCTGGATGCAACGGCAGAATGTGCAAATACATTTTAATTTTGTGAAAAGCCTGGCATTTCGCGCAACTCGTTCCATGAATTTTCCTTATATATGAACAGCGCACCTCGAGAAAAAGCAGTGGAAATCAGACCGAAAAACATTTTGCATGAAATCTTGCCATAACGTTTTATAATTTTTATCATCATCGTTCGCTTCGGCGCGTTTGATCTTCGCTTTCAAGTTGTAACTAATTGTAGTCGGCATATGCGGTATCTCTGATCGCTCGAAGAAGGATGTTTTGTTAGTCCGCGAAAGAACGCTCACGTCGGAAAACAACAGCTTCATTAACGGCAATTGTGAACAACAACCTATCTATCTTCCTCCGAGCTATGTCTCATCTTCATAGATATCTTCTGAATATGGAGATACAGGAGGATAGATTTACCTATCAAGACAATAACAAACGGGGGAATTCTGTAGTCAAGTCTATGTCTGTAGTCTGTAGCAGCAGTGATATGTTTTGTGAGTATTAATGAAGCCATTACCTAGGGGAGTCTATGAAACACTCCCCCAACGGGAGGTCAACAATGTTACTTCTCTGCATCAAAATGTGCTAATTCCTCGTTCTCTCATCTCGACCAGTATATTGATTTTCCCTGCCGGAAGCACCGGATGGCTTCTTTAGCAATGATTTTTCGAGTCACCAAACAGGCTTCTGTGTAAATATTATGCCAGTCACTGGAGGGGGGAATAACCCCCATGGAACATCGAGTTTCAGCTGAATTAGTAGGGATGCTGCAGCAATTGAATGTTGCAGAGCATCTACAATGTTTGTCTAATCTCTAGTTCCACTGTGCGAAAACTCACGAATGTGTTGTTAGTCTAATAGGCTCCGTTTCACTTATTTTCTCCTCCCTGATCCGCTTTCTCTTGCAAAAGAGAGCAGCTACCAATATGAACTAACGGTGAAATACCGAAAGACTGTTATTTATTTTCCAACGAATAGATTTACTACAGAGAAACGACGAAAAAGCGCGCAATATGAGAGAGACAGCCGTTCAAAGACGCAATGCGCGTACTAGATAGTTCTAACCAATGTCAGACCAAAGTACTTTTTCTTTCTCTGTTTCCCTATTCAAGAAGCCGTTCTTTGTGTTAGACATGACTAATTTCACATGTAATAGAAGCCTCCACTCTATGAGCTCTCTGTCATTTAATTCATAGACGCTTTAATTGTTTGGTTTCTGACCTGATTTCATTGTTCTCTTTATGCGCATCTCTAAGAAAAACGAGGATGGGGAACAAAACAATGCTACTCCTTACGCAGTCCTATGATCTGGAACTTTACAAACGTGCAGTGGGGAAATGTTTACTTCACTGCCCAATTCACACGTTCATGATGTCAAATAGCATAATTGAAAGCAAACAAAAAATTTGCAAACCCGAATGCGTTGGAACTGAGATCGAACACATTTTTAAGTTCGTGAAAGTCACTCATGTGTTACTATAAATTATCATGTATACCAACTTGAAAGTCAGTCTATGAATGTCATTTGATAAAGCCAAAAAGCCTTTACCCGTGTAGAAACTTGGCGATTCTTACCCAAGAATTTACCGAAATCGGAGATGGACTGCACCAGATCAGCTGCAAGCTCCAACGCGCGCGTAACGGGCCGTTGTGATCTTTTGACCCTATATCATATGTCAAAGTAATTTCGTCCTAAATGAAGGATATTCCTTGGGAGCGGTGTTGGATGACCGCCTATTGAGGTTTTGAGACAACACACACACACACACACTGTAAGGAATAATATGGAGATACGCACGTAGGCAAGCAACGGATGTCTACTTACTATTAGGGACAGACTCCTGTTCATAGACATACCAAACAGACAGGGATTCTCAATCTATCTTATAAACACACTATTTATTCCAAATGTGTGAACTATTGATTTCTACTGACATTTTTTGCTGACAAGGCTAATAATAAGTTACCTGGCAGATCATAAAAAGTGTGCACTAGATAGTTTATAGGTATCTAGTCCATGAAACCTTTTTGTATTATCGGGGAACGAATTATTGAAATAATAACCAACTGCCCCCGATCTTAGTGGATTACAGTAACTCTGCACTGATTGAGTATTGTAGCTCCAGGGCTGTTTCGTTTGATTTGCAAACACTATAGTATGGTGTTGCATTCGATGTTTGTGCATCCAATAACACGGTCCACATGAGATTTGGCACGTATACCGGTATAACAGTGCCACCGCAAGAGTGCCTACTCAGTTTGCTCATTCTCATAAGACGAGATTGGACGTCAACAAAACGATTGAAACTGAAGACCGTAGGGTTACCAGTATGCGAAGTTTTCAAGGTATCACGAAAGCTCTAACACCGAGATACATATTGGATCAGCGAAACTCATCCAAATTAGAAAACAGCCGCTAACCATACTAGGCAGTTCGAATTTGGGCAACTGCTATTTGACCATGATCTTGCTCAAGCCCCAATTCTATGTCCTAAAAGTCACGTACTTACAATCAGATATCCGATGCTACATCTGTTGGGCGAGTACAGTAGGAACATTGCTGAAACTGGAGAAGATGACGAATTGCACGTAGACACAGATCATTTGAATTCGTTGGACGGAGGGGGGGCAACATGTTAAGGGGAACATGTGTGAAAGAAACTTTATCGAACCCGTATCTAACATAGTACATTAGCAAGTAATTGAAAACGCAAACCACACGAATTTAATAATATCTTAAATTACAAATTCATATAATATTCTAGAAACATAAGTCATCCGGGCCTCGAACGGCAGGTCCCGCAGCCACCGTTTCTGGAACAATATGTAATTGAAGCCAGGAGTCCGTAAAATAGGATTTGGAGTGTGAAGACTATGGTGGAGAAAGGCAGCGAAAGTACATTTTTCATTCGTCTGATTCACTCGGAGCGGTTTTTCATCACGTGAGAGAGACCACAGCTCCGAGTGAATCAGACGAATGAAAAATGCACTTTCACTGCCTTTCCTCACCCTAGTGAAGACTTACCGTATGCATCCGGGATTGCATTCTGGCATGCAGCACTCGCAGCAACGACGCGAGCTCAGCTTCCAAGGCCCCAGGTCCTGAACAATTGTTTTCTAATCGATCTCGATGGGAAAATATTTCACTATCTACAATTGGCTATCTAAATACCCTTGCACTACTCTGTTAGTCATCGCGTGTTTCGCATTCCAGTTTGTGCACAATACAAGTCAAAATGATAAGGTTAGTTATGTTTGGTGTACGCCATTTCGTTCTGTCTTTCTGTCTAGTCCAGTTCGCGTCTCTTTAATCGTAAACCGCACTCTCCGTTGAGAGTAGAGAGATAAAAACCACATCGGATCATTTGAACAACCCTAGTGGCCGACAGTCAAACCAGAAATCATTGCAAACATAACCATTAGAATAAGAAGACGGTGTGATTCATATCCAATGGGAATGGTTTGAGGGACGAAAAAAATGAAAAAAAATCCTCAATAAACATTCTACAAATTCTTGCAACAGCAGCTTTGTGATTAGTCTAATGAAATTCTTAAAAAGAATAGCCGTGGTTCGAATCGATTTTTTGAATGGCAAACCGAATTTGACACGATGGAATTTGACACTGCTGTCGTGTCAAAATCAAAACTGTACAATCAGCGTCCTTTTCTAAAGAGAGAAAATACTTATTTACTTCATTATTCGGAGATCGGAGCATCTCTGGACGCGGAGTGTACGAAGGAGATCTGAACGGATGGATATTCTATTTGAAATGAATTCTGAATTACCTAGATGCGAATGCTGGAGGTCGTTGTGGTCCTCTGGTGTGGCCACGAGCACCTGGGTGACGCTGCAATGAATTAAAAATCAAGGCATTCTTGTACAAATTGTCTATCCATGATCAGGGCAGATCGCTTGCTGATTACGATTGTCGACGGAGCGGATAGCAGAAGACAGGAAGCGCCAAAATCATTGAAAGCAATTTTCCGAATATGTTTCAGGGCCTATTTAAAAGGCGTCATTCCGTAAGACTAGCAATGTCGATGAGTTCTCCATATAAAAGAGAAAAATAAATTCACATTGTTGAGAGTCATGGAATATCTCGCTGTCATCATTTCCTTGTTCACTCCTGGCTGAGGTCCCTTCTCATCAGCCTGCAATCAATTATTTCGTCTTTCGAAAAGCGTTTTTGTCATAAATCAAAGAACATATTAGATTAAAACAGATTCATAATGGATATATTGAAGAAAAAAACAATCTAGCCTGCAACTCAAATCGTCTCCTTTCCGAGAATGCTGCAACAAAACCGCTTCGTCTCGAAGGTCCGAAAGCGTTCTGAAATGCTCATTGATTCGTTTCTTCCCTTGATGAAGATTGCTTTCCGTGTTCAGAAACTTCCGCTCGGAAGGGGTGAACAGTTATGACCGGGAGAAGGACACGAGCGGCGCCGTGGAATTTGCGCAATAATGGTGAAATTTGCAGATGCGCCATCCAGAGCTCGGGTGTCCAGCTCATCATTATGGCGCAAGGGTTCAAGGCATTCTTATTGTTCACCCTTGTGGCCCTGATTGACCATATGGGGCTGGTCACATACCATTCGACCATGAATGTACTGTGGGATGTTAGGAATGTAGTGAATGTGAGTCAACCCGTTTATGATTTTGCATAGTAAATATCTGCAACCGAGTTCGTAACAGATAGCTGATAGTGACTCATTTCTTTGTAATACTTTACGATGTTTTCATGTGCCTCAGCTCATTCTCGCCGTTCCCGATAAGGAAAGACTGTATGGTAGGCTTATCGTCTTCAGCCGCATAATGGTCAACTTAAAACTCGCTGTTTTTCTCTGTCTCTCTCTCCATGAAAATACTCTCTCGGCATTGTATATCCACTGAAATATCGAGCTTAACGAAGCCGACGGGGGCACTCCTTGGCCCATAGATAATGGAGCGCAAACGCCAGGAAAATCATTATCTGACTGTGAGAGCGAACGATTAGTCTGAACGCAGACAAAACAATTTACTGAATATTCAGGCGCGAAAACCTTCACTCCCCAGAGGGGTTCTTTTTTTTACTATTGCGACCGGAGATCAGAAATTCCCACCCGGCCAAGCGCACATCGTGCCGGAACAGGAAAAAAGAATATTGTAGCACATGACTATTGTGCGCACGCACGAAACGGCGACGCGTCCCATTCAAGCCGTAATGGTATGAGTGCGCTCGAATTTCACGCAACATTCTGTTGTTTCATGTCCCAGAACGCTGTGTCTGCCATGTCAAAGGTTGGTGTGACTCATTTCTTATCATGCAGAAAAGACATTGAAAAGCGAGAGCGATAACACGAATACGACGACATTTTGGGACAAATTCGTACCCTCAAATGCTCTTGGACCCATTGACGTATTCATTTTCCATGAATACAGAGGAATCGCATGTCCACGCGAAGAAGAGAGGAAAGATAGAGGGCCATAAACTACGGCATTCGTTATGAATCATTTCATGTCATGATGGGTGACGAACTATTGACCTCTCGCGGAAAGTCACTAACCATAAGGGACAGTCCGATTAGGTTAGGTCACAAGTATCGGGGCATCTACCGTGTAATGACAAGATATATGTAAGTGAGATGAGGAAGAAAATAATTTTGTCAGTAAGGAATAGCAGTGAGGGCATTTAGAACACAACCAGTTTCTTGGGCACCCTAATAGATTTCGTAAATCCCAAGAATTCTCATAGCTTAAAACGTCCATGGGACTATGACCCTCTTTCGCATAATTCGCTTATTCTTGCCAAAGTGTGTTCGTCAGCGAGCGTAGAAAGTACACGTCCTGCTTATTCCTTATCGTGACGCATCAAAATATCATGAATGCTGACAAAAGAAAAGCGTTCACTTACCGTAGTGTAGCCACTAGTACTGGTTGCCTTCCGCTTCTAACTTGTTAGTTTTCGTGCTGGACTGACACAGTCGATTAGAGATTGGATTTCTGAATTTTTAGCCTGCATGCTCTCCACTGAGCTGTTGTCTATCGAAGTGAGAGAGGACCCTTATTGTACCATTGAAGAAGCCTTTTGATGCTTGATTCTATCGAGAAATGCCTTGGTTTCTCCATGAGACTGATCATTGTCCGATAAAAGATCACGGTCAAACGAGCCCAAACAGCTGTGGAACAAGCGATAAGAATCTAGTGTTTGCGGTTTAGTCACCTTCTATATCATTCCTCTCCTCGCGCTTGATGCCTTTCTCGAGTGAGAGATTGCCTGGCCAGTGTGGTACGGACATAATGGCTCGAGGTACCTTGCACCCTTGAGATGATATGATAGGCGCCGCAACAGATATTCCAAGCACAATCTCACAATACGAAAGTTTTGGCACTGAGAGTAATGAAAGAAAAACGGGGGATTTGAATATTAATTTTTGGAAGAAATGAAAATTCCTAGGAATAAAGTGCGGAATCATTCAGAAAACCGAATTTCGAAGTAAAATAAACAATTACTCCATTCAGTCGGAGCAATGTCTCGCGTATAGTCTGTACTCTCAATAGGGAGCTAACCAAAAGGAGAATGGTCGAATAAGGAACATGTCGATCAACTCTTCAACGCTCTGTCGATTTTCTTGGAGGACTCTCTACGGAGAAGGATTGCCACAGGCTGTTTGTTGCTAGTCGACAACTATCCTTGATCAGCAGAGCGTATGCCCTGATACGGATTAATATTGGTCTGTGTTGTATTGAAGAGTTGGCAGTTACTAGCATTCCACACAGGTTATGATTCACTAATGATATTACTTCCCTGATATAGGATCAATGAATCAAAACTGAATTCGCATACAAGCTGTCACAAAAAACAAGTCAGTAAGAAATTTACACATTTCTTCATGATCGAATCCATCTGACATTCCACTGCGATTAATATCATGTTCATAATCAAGCATGCTTAAGACCGTGTAAAAGACGTATTCAAAGACATCTCACGAACATTTTTCTCGTTCCTTGAGCAGGAATGGAATTATACATTGCCGTGCAATGACTTACCATTGTTCGTTGTTCCCCTCTTATCTTTCACTGTCATGCTAATCATTCGTTAATCGTCAACGGAAAAGTAAATCCGCAGTTCCGGCGACCCTTTGTCTGTAGAGTCAAACCATCAACGTATCCGTTCCACCTAACGTAAGCGCCTTATCTACGTGGGCAGGAACTTCCGGACCTCGTGCAGCATGCCAAAAACACGCATGACGTTGTTGCGTGGTTAGGAGATTAATTCAAAACAGTTTCATAGGGACTTGGACAAATATTTAGTGTGACGGTTGGACTGCTATGCTTAATAAATAAAATAGTTTCTCACCGCTGGCTGTTGACTTCTGGTCCGTCCACGTCCTCGATGATGCATGCGAATCTCATGGAAGGAGACATCGTCCATCATTGGGACTGAAGAACCACCCCGTCGACGTCTCGAGGTCATCTCAAAACAATAAAAGAATGTAAGAATGGGATTGTGGAAGACATTGTCTACAACCAATGAGGTGAAAAGCACACGCAATATCGATGAGCTATGATGCATATTTGCAACTTGTTCGTGTTTCTTCATTTTCATACTGATCTGGGGAACGTCATGAATCGTTCTTGACTCGTTACCTTCATCATGTCTGCTATATTTTCTTAATCTCGCCAATGTGGAAGACATTTCACTGTGGTTCACCTTTATCGGTGGATGCGCCGGATTGTCGAAATGGCTGTGAAATGAGAAGGATGCGTAGTCTCCTGAATACGAACAATAGATTCATCTGTTCTCTTTGCATGCAGTGTCCGGGATGACGTCATGTTAAAAGACAAGAGCTCCATGGACATTTAAGCCATAGTGGTGAAGTGGACGAGATGCGCCATCAACGCAAGGCTCAATGTTCATTTCACCATCAGGGCGCAACTATCCATGGATTGATATCGCATTCGTCTGCCTCATGACTATGCCGCTCTTGTCTTTCACACTTTCTGGCTCTTAACCCACTGAAGGGTTCCCTCGGGGGGTTCTGTGCATGTGGAACCACTCCCGGTACTGTATTCCCATGCTTGAATAGTCTCCAAGCAGGCGACCTCCTCATGTAGCGGGATGAAGAAGGACCTAAAATGGTTACAACTTTCACACAAACTGCTTGATGTAAATATCCAAGTAACTGTGTTTCAACTTGTCAATCTAGAACACATTCACAGCCATGGTCAATTTCTTGCCTATTGATATTTAGAGAATGTCAGTGAGCATTAGTCTGCGAGGTGTTTCGATGTTTCCACTTACTCAAGAATATGCAAGTGGAAGATCAAATGTGCAGCTGGTCTAATAGGTTCCAGCACACATTTATCATACTTATTCACTGCAAACACAGATAATCATAGCAAGTGGGTGGATAAGTCTCATACGAGTTACGGAGTGCAAATATAGGCCTTCGTTATTTACCTGTCACAAGACGAAACGTATCAGTAGTTTGAACCGACAATTTCTTATTCTACGGGGATAATTTTTGGGTCTGTTTCTATTTGAAAAACTTTTGATTTTTATATTTTGAACCCAACAATTCAATGACTATGCGTTATGCCCATACAAGGCTAAAGCTTCGAGAAGCGTAATTGTAGGCTTGAAAACACCTATTAGCCTCAGAAATGGTCATCGGTAAATGATAGCTGTAGAACTAATATTAATTGGAGTAGATGATTCTACAAAATTACAGGTCTTTTGATTCAAAGCGTGGGCAATGGAAACTTCTAAAGATTCTCGTATCCAAGGGACCAAAGCGTTGAAAGAAGAGTCATGTTTCAGTTAATCCATAAATGATCTATAGCTTTTATCCGCCACAGTTGGATTCAGTTGTGCACGAGAAGCAATTAGAGTTGTGTTTCATTGATCTCATAAATACTCGTGATTTGAGTAGGCTCAAGTAGAGTAGCCAAAGAAATGGTAAAAGTAGACAAAGGGCCTTTTACGTGTGGCGGTAGTCTTATTCGCCGTTTGGTCCCATGGGTCTGACTTTGATCTGGTCCCATGTATTTTTTCCGCAAAATGTGTCGATCAAAAATCAAAGGACGATGATGACAATGCAATTCATGCACTTCGTTTAAGTCAATACTTCGGTATATTCTCATCATGGCCCCCACTTCTTCTTGGGCAAAATGACCACATCATTTTGGACAACGACCATTGCTCATTACTATACCTAGATGCATGCATATTTCTCAGCAGTATACAAAGATTGTTTGATGTTAGGTGTTTCGATGCTTCCGTTTACTCAAGAATGTGTAAGAATGTGTACCAACTTTGTGGCGACGATATCTTTCAAGGCGCAGTTGTCGTAACTACAACAGGCACAAAACTACATCAAGTGTGTGTGTGTGTGTGTGTGTGGGGGGGGGGGGGGGGGGGGGGTAAAAGCCAAA
>JACMIF010001106.1:14319-27296 GCA_014805445.1 Diplogasteroides magnus | reverse complement strand
CATCGAAATTTCCGACTTACGCTGTTTAGCGATTTGGCAGGTTGCCAAAACCTTTGGCGTTCCCCAGTTTGAATTTTTTTCTTTATATTCGAATTCGGCAGACTCCAAAGCGTGTTGCAAGAAACGAAAAATTCCTGCGAATTCGAAGGTGATGCATTTGGCAACCTGCCAAATCGCTAAACCGCGTAAGTCGGAAATTTCGATGTTGGGACCAATTTATTACCATAATATCATCAAGATCGTTATTCGCACTAATAGGCAAAATATGAAAACAAGCGTGATTTTTACTGATGCGATCTGCATAAAGCTATTGTTATACAGTGTGAGTGTATTCTTCTATGACCATAGTTGGAAATACAGAGAGATGGCATTGTGAGCATTGTTCATTAATTCACAGTCTCTCACTATTTTGCATGAAGTCGCTGCGCTACTCCATACTTTAAACAAAGTGCCCTGAAAATCGCCGCGGAATGAAATTCATATAAGATTAAATGCGTATTACATTGACGAGGACGAGCACTTTCAGTAACCACATGCTGATCAGCGAAACCCTTTTTACCGCTGAGGTATCGTTTCTCAAAGAGTCGCTGTTCAAAACGACCGGGTCTCATTTGCAACAACATTACCCGGTTCCTTCTTTGAAGGGACATCCCATCTGTAGTGCGCTGCACAGTGTGTGAACGAGTACTAACATTGAAGGTATTTTGACTTTCAGGAATTTCTCCAAACTGAAAATATTTCAAGTTTAAACAAAAATTCAAAAGTGATCAAGACTTTCCGGACACCCTAATATATTCAGCGCTGACTATTTCATGTGTCTAAATAGTTAGTGCTAACTTTTTCTCAGCACCGTAAAATACGCATGAGACGAATTATATTGTTTCCTTTCCCCATCCTATTGAAGGCATTTTAGGAAATTATATATATGACATTGCTCATGTCGATTAATCGTTTTTGCGTATTCATTTATCCACATTTGAACGATATGTTCTTCAGTCGGTTAGTCAATGTAAAATTAATGATGATTATTCAATGTAATATTCAGAAAACGCATCGTGTATAGTAGCATCATTTTCCACGTATTTGCCGTTACTCAAGCCGTCATTAGGTTTCAGTTCCACATAACCGTTTAAATTTCCTTTCTCAGTCATTACCTTTACGCGGGAATTATACTCTATAACAGTTTTGGACCAGCAATCATGGCAGTCTATACAGTCACTATTACCCTAATAATTCGTTCGTACAGTAAATTTCAGATATCCGAACTAATTGATTTAATTATACCATTCATTATTATTTTCCTTTACTTTCCAATCTTCTTTCGGATTCGGAGAAAGCGACGGTGTTTAATTCTTTAAAAAAGTATCTTAATTATTCGTAACGAATTCGCAGCGAAGAAGGGAAGAATGATACGAATTTATTGATTCAAGCGTTGATCATGGGAATCTCGCTTTTGGTTTGCATATTTTTTGGAAAATCTAATGTTGTTGTCTTCATCTTACAACCGTCGTACTCCTCTCGGATAAAATTGGTCGACAGCTGGGTTTACAACAATGTGATGGATGGACTGTGGCATTGGTGGAGCAATTTGATGTGACCTTTTAAATAACACTATTTTTGCAGATTGGCACGATCATCGATGTGTCGTACAATTTAGCATTAGTAAGCTGCTAATCAATCGTAAAATGTTTTTTCAACTGTTTTCAGCTTTCTAATCACATGGTGCATCCCTTTTTTTCTCATTGGAACTCCCATCCTTCGAAGGCTATTGGCTCTGTGTCATCCAAAATATCCATACTCCGGAAGCTCATCCACCACCACAGAAATTATTATATAGCAATTCCTTCATCAATGATGATTTTGGCATTGATGCAATCTTCTTTAAACAACTCTTCTGTGATAATTTAAAAACTGTTTGCATGCATTCCCGAGTTAAATAAATTGTCCAAATCTTGAAGAATTGCTACCAGATCTGATTTGTTGATATTAATAGTAAAGAGGTCAGCGCCTTCACAGAAATTTTTCATTGCACTAGATAATTACGAACATCAATTCAATCCTGAAAAATATTTATAAAAGTTGAAATACAAGGAATTTCTTCATTTTGAACAAATCGCTCACATTCAAAAACTCATTAATTCTTACAACTCCATATAACAAAAAGCTCATTCATTATCTGAAATTTTGGTCATTTGGCAAAATGAATAATTCGATGTCATTTCAAAATAGAACAACTCCAGCGGTTCCTAATAGCAGTATATGTAGTCAATACATCATGTTAACTTGTAGAAAAAACTGGACATTAGGTGACAGTTTTGAAGAAAGTTCTGATTTTTCGCGTGAAATCGACTAATGAAAAGATCAATAACTCGAACAATAGGGTATCTAGAAGTCATCTGATAGGCTTTAAAAATTCTTTTATTTAGGGTTAGATAAGATCAATTTCTGGGATTTTTACGAAATTTTTTAAACTTTTTTGTGTTAGGGTCAAACATACAAATTTTGTTTCTCTCGTACACCACGTGTTTTTCACGTGCCAAGATTAAAATTATAATCTTCGCACGGGATGCATCTACGAATATGACAAGATTTACCCAGGAATGACAAACAAATAATAAATGAATATCCGGGGTATAATACTAATTATTGAATCAACGGCGACCAATTCCTTGCATTGGGAACATTTTCATTTACATAGCTTGAGCAGGCAATTCTAAAATGGGATTTTAAAAATAAAGCCACGACTTCACACCTCGTAGTTCTCAATTCGATGAGTGGGAATAGGCTCATTTACTGGAAGGCCCCCATTTTCTGAAGAACTGCTTTCTCTGGTTAAGGTTGTTGTAGTTGCGGTACGTAATCGCGATGGTCTTGCGAATGCAAACGGCCACTGAAGTAACTTCATAAAGATCTCCGAAATCAACCGAATCTCACTAGGAGATTCAGCAAACATTCCAAGATTGCGATAAATGAGGAAAGGATCTTGAATGCACAACTGCAAATACACAACATCTTCTTTCTCCCATCAATATTATTTACCATATTGTCCCATCTCATATCTTGCTTCTTGACGTTCCACACCCGTGGTTCGCAGATAGTATTCATTTATCATCGTTCCAATTTCGTATATTTGCAAACAAAAAAATAATACATACCGTAATAATTTTTATTACGAATACTCTGGGTCAGTCATTTGTCCCCCTCTCCCCCCCCCACCCTCCTCGTCTCGGAATGGAATCATCCCCTAGAACAGACTAGCCAACCAAGATGAGTACGGCTAAATAAGAAAAGTATCGATCAAGGATTCAACACTCGATCAATATTCTCGGGATGAATCGCTACAGAGAAAAATACGATATCTTGTACCGTAATAATTTTTATTGCTCGCTTCGTGGAATAAAATTCAGTACTCAACACATCTACTCTCGTTCTGTAGTTGCACATACATGCAGTAATTTTCCACATTACCGAACGGATGTTTGTGTATTGCACCTGTCCTTAGTCAGGTGCAATACACTTAGCCCTGTAATTGACAAAAGTATTGTTATTGGTACAGCATGTTCGTTCCTTGTGTTGCTCTATTCGAGCAAGAAACATTTCATTAGTACATGTTTGTCTTGAGTGGGAATTGAACTAAAATGATATATTGTAGTATTATAGCACAGATGATAAAATGCTGACAGTCAGTGAAAATAGGGTACTTCTTCACTTGGACGTAGGCCCCGCACCCTTGAGTTCTCATAAGGGAACGAGGGACAATTGAGTAGGGACCGACTTATGGGAGATTTTTCGTCCATGCGCACCGGTAAATCCGAGCGGTCGTCTTGCTAATCATAGACGACAGGTCGGATGAGGGCACTGACGAAAGTCGTTCCAAAGGTCGTTCCCTACAATGGAGATGCGCCAGCATTGGTTGGGTAGCCGGGGATTCATGTTGTTAACTTCTTTTCAAAAAAGTATAATAAATTTTTGTAAACTCCTACAGCTCATACTCGTGTGAAATTGGAACTTTGTTTGGAAAGTCCACAATTTCCCCTCCCCTCTACACCATAAGAACAAGTTCATCCTCCTCTTTGACACTTGTTTCACTGTCATAAAATGCGCTCCTATATGACCGGGAAGGAGTGGCACAATAAACTCAAAGCTGTCCAAAATTCTGAAAAAATTTCTGTGAACTATCAAGTGGTGGGATACACTTCAGCCGCGAGTTCGTAATTGCATCTTTTGAATTATGCGATTTTAGGCATGATGTATAAAATTAGGAAGAGCTTCAAAAGTTATGCAAAAAACTTGCTTGAACCTTCCCGAGAATATCAAAGCTACGAGAAATGACAATTTTTTCTGTTTTGGATGTTAAAAACATGAATCCCCACTGGGGATTGTCTGGGGATTCCCCAGATAATGCTGCCGCATGTCCAATGTCCCCCGCCCCTTATGGGAACTCGAAGGGGCGTGGCCTACGCGGAGAAGTTCCAAAAAGAGCGTCACCATCATAGGCACACCGTTGTCGCAGGGCTGCGCGATTGCCGTTTTACCGGATTAGCCGATTTTTCTCTGCAAAAATTTCATTTATGAACATTTTTGCCGAATTTTTGCCGAAACTTTTGCATTTGCAACGAAAGTTGTGTTTTTCATGCAATCACTTCAGAAATTTCTTCAGTTCAGGCTCCCAATATCACTGAACCAATATCCATATTTCTTCGATAGCTTTCTGACTACGATTCTCGTGCAGACTTTTTAATTTTCGCTTAAACAAAAATATTAAGACACCGGGATTAGTTTCCTTATAACGAAAACAAGTCAGATCGAATTTTAGGGGTTCAAAATTACGATTACAGATGAATCTGAAACTTCAACACGAATCAACTGCAATGAATTCGCAACGGTCTGCAATGAGATCATCTTTACATGAGTCTTGCACGGCTTCTTCAAATCATGAATACTTCCGGGAAGATGAGTAGACTCATCGAAAGCGGAACGAATTTGTGTAGGTACGCCTCCTTGATACTACCTCTTCCATCTCCAATACAGTTGCTGAATCGAATATTTTCGCCCTCTAAGTCAATCCATCCCAGAATGTCCCACATTCCTAAGACGATCCTCCAGATTATTCTGGTATGTGTTTGGCTAAAATTTGAGTCAAACAAGACTTTGAATATTACAGCATTGGCCAATAACCAACAATAGCTAAACTAATCAACGATAAAAACATTAGGCACAGCGGTTATGATTCTTATGCTAAAGGATCACATAACTTCTTTTGCATCTGATTGAACCGTGGCATGAATGACGCCCAGCAGTAAGCGAAAACATCTTTGAGATCTAGATGCTTGGGTAAAAATTGTCTAGAACTAAAACGCTTTGTCTTCCTTCCACGTAGCATAACCTTTCATGTTCTTCACATTTTAAAATCTGCGGCTCCTTAGGATAACTTTTAATTTTTGATCATTTTTGTGTTGATGATCTATTTGAAATGACTTGTTTTAGCTGTATCTAGCGATAGAGCTTGTGCAGGGAATTCTGCATCCAGGCAAGGAACATTTTTATTTCCTAATACTTTATTCGACTTCTCATCTGCGTTTGCGGTCTATGACTGTTCTTTCTGATTTATTTTTCGTACTCAGAACACTGTGAAGTGTTTCAGTCCGATGCAGAAAGAATGCGCTTTGGAGATCAGTGGAAGAGCCGACCACCCGTTTCATTATCTCATGTCAAACGAAATTTTCATCAGTTCCAAGTTCTCCCCTGAGGTGGGTCCATCTGAAGCCTCATTCAAATTTTGAACACGATTCCGATTAGGTTGGAATCATGATGACGATATGGGTTTCAGAACTTCGATAATGATGTGAAGGAATATCACGCCGAAGAGGATTGTGACTCCCCCTTCCTGTACAATGGAGAATTCGCATCTTCTACAAAGAATCGTTCTCTCTGCTCCCATTACTATAGAAACAGCTACAACCCTTTGGTGAATTGGAGATTGGTCGCTTTGGAGTACACGCTATGTCATTCAGCGCGTTCCCGCAAGCATTCCTCAAGTTCTCTGTAATTGTCATCGTCCCGTTCCTGCCGCATTTCAGTTCGTTTCACGGGATTAGAGGGGTGGATAAAGTTGATGTTATAGGTGTTAAGCCACTTTATTACACGATCAACGTGCTCGTTTTCGACGGAGAGTGCAGGGCATACAAAAGGACGACAGAGAGAATCAGTCTGGGGCGTGTCACGGTATTCGAGGTACACATTCTTATTCCCTATGGTGATCGTAAGCAACTCAATTCAGCGACTGCAAGTCCAGTACAGCAGAATAGGACTAGTGAGGATTGCGTGATCTCCATTGTTTGAAATTGTATGTATTTCTTAGCATTTCATCTGCTCCGTAACAGCAACTAATGTTCTTTCTCAAATCGTTACTTGTAATATTCTATTGTACGTTTCGTTTTTTTTCCATGCGAATGTTTGCAAATGTTGCTAAAGCAACTGAAACTGTGCTATGTGTATCGTCGACAAAGGCACCGCTACAAATAAATAATAAGTAAAGAGTTAGGCTAAAGTGTATTCTGCATTTCTCCTAGTAAAATTTAATCGCCGTAAGGTATCAATCAGTTTACGTGGAAGGAGAAAATTTTCTGGGAATCTCGAGCAACAAGTGAAAGGAACTGTGTCATCCGGCCTATTAAAGCCTCCTGCAAAGGGCGGAGATAGTCCATCTTCTCTTCCCCTTTCTGTAAGCTTCCTTGTCTCTGTACTAGAGAGTCGCAATCAGGACCACTCCATGTATTCCCGGCGTCGAATGAATGAGACCGTTTCGATTCCGTGGAACCACTAGCAATGAAGAGGGATTAACGGGAATCCCATTCATGAACGGGAGTCCCGTTCACTCCCTTCATTTCAAGTGGTCCCATGGAACCGAAGCAGCCTCATTCATTCCACGAAGGGACTCCCGGGCACCGGTTGCGATTCGATACGCTGTACCTTCTCTCGTTGCAGATGTCGTCCTTTCTTCAATTGCTCGCCTTCACTTCGCTCGTCGCCATTTCACTGCAGATGATTCCATGCAAGATTGCCGTCAAACTGCGATCGAAGACTGAGAAGAAGGTTCGTACGGGTGAAAGACTAGTGCTCATTTGCGCCGTAATGGTGAAATGTACAGATGTGCAATAGTTGTCGTTATTTTCACGGCGCAAGTGTACATCTCACCATTATGGCGTAAATGTCCATGGCGCTCTAGTCTCTTACCCCTTCCGCACAGACAATTGACATTCTCTTATCTGTGTTTCAGTTCCGTGTCGATCTCTTCGTTCCCTCTCTCAACGTCAAGGCAGATAACATCATTTTCAATGGAAAAGATCAAAACAAGAAAATCATGGTATGTGATCTTGCAAGGTTATGACTAACCGAAGACTTCATTGATCCCCAGAGTGTATGCTTTGATACGGATAAATGATTGTAATGTGATCTTGCAATATGTCGAGAATAGCTGCTTACGTTATGAAGAAGAGCTTCAATCAAAACAATACATATAATGTACGATTTCAGGTGGAGGGCAAGGACTGTGATTCGAAGAAATGGCTCATCCAGTCGTATAGATGGGAACAGAAGCCAAAGAAGGAGGTAAAGGAAGGAGAAGACGAAGTAACGGAAGTATCAAAAGTACCAGAAGAGGGCGAATGGGTTCAGGTTTGTGTATTGAGTAGTCCTTCTCCTCTCACTCTCTTCATTCACTCAGGCTAAGAACGCGACAGCAAAGTTCTTCGGCACGGGATACGTACGATTCATCTTCGAAGATGATCTTCAGCCTATGTTCAAGGATGCTGAAGGAGCCATGATCTCAGAAGGAACACTCTTCGGATAAATATCCCCAATCTACCACCCTCCGACTCGATTTCTGTACATATCCACCCTTTGTTTCCCCGGTGCTAAAGCAATCTTGCCATTTTGGGTTCGACAATATCGCACACTATAAAGGAGGAATGTGCTTGAACGACGATATATGTCCCCAATTGTTGTTATCGGGGCAAAGTGAAAGTGTTGCGTTGCGGATAACTTTACTGGGTTCACGTCTTTGAATAGGGCTCTCCTGATAAGAGACAACGTTTCCCTTTCATCGCTTTCGATCACCTGAGATTATATCACACTATATGACGAAGAAGGAAGTTGGAACGTAAACATGGAAGAATTTGAGAAGTTCACGTGGCAGAATCATTCGAGGAGAAGCAGGAGCGGTTATCTTATTTTTGCACTAAGCATGCGGAGTTCAATTTTCTCAACTGACAAAGCGGCCACAGAGATAATGGGAGAATGTGAGGTCAAATTCAAAATCCGAGAGAAAAATCGAATTATCAAATATTACACAAGGTTTCAACTCGAATTACATCTGGTGAACGCAAAATGTTTTGAAATGGTTCATAGTACCACGATACCCTACTATAGCCCTAACAGATTAGTCAAACACTTTGCTGTCGTTCCATGCAAGACAACAAAAATCAATCCTAATCATCCATACAAGGCGACAGGTAGTGAACGTATTCGTAAACACCCCAAAAATGGAAAACAATGGCTGATAACTATACAAACATCTAATCTACATATATTTTTCTCCTCTGGATTAGGTGAAATAACTGTACTCTAGTCAAGGCAAGTGAAATCCTAAAGTTCATTCCGTCATTCGGTATTCCAACGCGCTGTCGTCTCTATGAATTGAACCAGAGCGGCAGAATGAACTTTGGGCTTTCATTTGCCTTCATTAACTCATTCCAGCACAAACGGTCTCCACTGTCATTTCCCTGTCCATTTCTTTCGTTGTCTCCTCTTCGTCTCCAAATCGTGCCAAGGCACCGCCTGTCCCCTTCTTGGGGCACTTTGAACCGATTACAGGAGAAAGAAGACTGCAGAGAACGGTTACGAGTCGCTTATCAGAAGGCGGAGAAATCCCTGTACCACAACAAGGGGGAAGGGCCACTCTCACTAGTCACTCAATGGTGCATCGGCCTTCTGACTGATCTTGTCCCCCCTGCTGGTCACTGCGGTTGAAAGACAGCTGGACAATTGAGCCATTGCCAGAGAGATGTCGATCTCGTCACTATCATTTCGCAAATGTCCATGGCGCTCGTGTCTTTCACTCCGGCCATTTTCCCTCATATTCTTCGTGATCTCGGCTCGATACTTGAGAAGCAAAATAATATAATTATTCAGATATTCGATCATGGCTGAATTGCCCAATGAGGTTCTCGTTCATATTCTCGGGAAGATGCCCACAGATGACCTGAGCAGATCGAAACTCGTCAGTCGAAGGGTGAGGATCATCTCGCAGTTCAATGTTCATTGATTCCTGTCAGATGTGTCTGGCTGCCAATACAGTGAGAAAAGACAGAAGTCGACCTCTATTCTCAGCCATCTTCTCAGTGGACCAAGAGACAGGAGAGACAATTGTCGAGCTTCAGAGGAGGAGGAGATGCAACGGGAAAGTCCATGTGAGTAGTCGGGAATCAAAATCGGTAGTAAAGTGCATTACTCGTTCGTCTAACCTAATCGGAGCGGTTTTCTCTCGAACGTAGAGACAACCGCGCAGCGAACGTCAGCCCAATATTAAACGGAATATGCTACCGATTTAAAAATACTAGTAAGTAGTTGACGAAATCTTTTTACACGTGAAAAACACGGTCCAACGTGCTCTGCCCATCGCGATAAGGAGACAAAGCGGGGGGCTATTCCGTTCTCGAAAACGCGCGGTGCATGGCTGATATCACGAAATGGCAATTCCCACAGCAACCATGCAATTATTTCAGTTGCTCAAGGACCTGGACTTTGAAATGTGGAATCTCATTGAAATATCCTATTTGGAGCTGAAGGGATTCTCGAACAGTGAAATCCTCGGATATGTCAATGATGTCATTGAACTCACAGGTTTGAGAGAAATTTGAGGAAATCGTTCATATGAATGCTTTGTCAGGTGCTGGTTCAGCAATTGAAGAGCTTCGTCTAACTGAACTTGACTTGGACGAAACGAGCAGCAAGGACTTGAACGATCTGTACGAGCAGATTCTCCCATCGTGCAAGGTACTCCCCCTTCCTGTTCTTCTCACATCCTCCTTTTCAGCACGTATCAGCCTCCAAATGCCGTGTTCCCTTCTGCATCCCTCCTCATCTTATCTTCTCTGCATCGGTAAGCGTCCAGAAGACACGCGAAGCTGCTGCGTTGGCATAATTTCGCGGGTTGTTGACAATGCCGATGTTGCAAAACGTCAGGCCTTTCGTGTCCGTGATAAGCACAAATTGACTTGACCAGCGAAGAAAGAGAAAGCGAAGCAATTGCCCTCTGATAATGGACAAGAACTCTCGAATGGCGTGAAAGGGCCCGGAGAGATAAGAAACAACGTGTTAGTCAATGAGGGTCCACACAGAAAAAATACAACAGGCTAGTTTGGGGGGATACTATGGTTGTTAGGCACTTGATAATATCTTACGGCGGTAATATCCTCCTACTGATCGGTGGCATGTTCCCTCTGTGCAATGAGAGTCCTTACAGAAGCTGCAGACTATCAAATGGACCGAATGCGAGAGTGGAGGAGAGGAGGACATGGCGGAAGCAATGATGAGGAGAATACACAACGAACTACTCAAGGGAACGCAACCATGTCACAACGTTGAACTGGAGAAAGTGAAGTATTGTGTGGCAGTGGATGTACTCGAGGTAAGAATACAGTCAATACTAGGGAATTTCTATCTTCCCCAATCTCCTCTGAGCGGTCGTCTCTCATTTCGATAAATCGCTCGGAAAACATTGGAGATTTTATAAATTCAATAATGCGTTCCCTATTCAATACTCCTGCCACTGTCTCATTCAGGCATGGATGACAATGGCTAATCCTCTCTTCTTTTCTCTTGTAATGAGGGATCTGAGTGAGGTGAGTGCACCAGTCATTACTTTCCTACTTCGTATCAGCAGCCTTTGCTGTGATTGCATTTATGAGCGACATGGATGTATTCATAGGGCAGAGACCAAGTGATTGAATGTAGGGGTTGGAGGGTTAGTTTATAACTAATCGAAGACTGTCCGAGGTCCACAGAGCATAGTATGATATGGTTAATTATTGTATTGTGTTATTACAGGGTTGGAGGGACGCGTTCATCACTGAGTGCGCAAGGAGAGGACTCAACAACTTCCTCATGGAATTCGAACACAGAACTCAGAACAATGCCCACATCAAAGTTCACTTTGTATGTCATTTCCTCTCTTATCTAATGACTTGGGTGAAAGACAAGTGTTCCACGGACATTTGCCCCTTTGTGGTGAAATGGCCACTTGCGCCATCGTTGTCGTCGTCAATGAGGCGCTAGATTCCACTTCACCATTATGGCGCAATCATCCATTGCGTCCTTTCTGTTCACCCACTGACTCGTCTTCTTCAGATGGATAACTGCTGTCGATTCTTTCCGGTCTTGGACGTACCTGCCCGTTCGCCTCTAAATCCTCACATCAACGCACGATGGTTCAGGGACTGGAGATAAACAAATATTTATACTATTAGATTAGTTATATTAGATTGCTTTTAGGAAACTATTCAATTACCTACGAGTACTGTTATCGCCATAGTCTAGATCATTATCGAATTCACCACTAGCATTTTAGAAGTTCTTCACAATATGTTGTGGAAATGTGCACTCGAATACTTGAGAGGAAATTTACTTGGCTGTAGTGAGAGTAAACTATTGAGCACCACCGTTTTCAATGCTGGATGTGTGAGATTCACGCCGAAGTGCAAAAGGTCTCATTAAAAGTCAAAATGTGCGCTTGGACTTCTTCCAAGAGTCGGCTATCATGATTAATTGCGGAAATGCTATTTCAATCACACAAAACTAACTTGGGATGCGCTCTGCCTGATCTCGCGATAAAGCACTGTTGCCAAACCGGAAATGATCAGGGTCTATGGCTTTTGAAGTATCACTATGCATGCAATGAAAATATACCTTTGAAATGCTATTGTACTCACAACGTTACAGCCGAAGAATATTGAGTATTCAAACGGAAAATATGTTCTAAACAAAAAAAATGTGCTGAAATGTGTAAAGGATGACACGTGTTAGGATGAGATTTATCGCACTCTCTATTTTTCGATCAGCTGGGATTTCTCGACATCAAAGGGAGTGTTTAATTACTTCTCCTCAAATTCGTCCACTTCCACAAATGTTTCATTCCCCATTCACCAATTTGACAATCGTTTCCACTCTCGCAGCACCTTCTTCGTTCTCTCAGAGAGGGAGGGAGCCCGGGCTAAAAACGGCTGCGCACTTTCAGAAATAGCTACAAGCGCACCCAATATAAGCTTTCTTTTGATCCTCGTCCATTCTTCTCCCGTCCTCACGGCGCATCCCTCATCCCGCACTAACAATGCATGCCATCGGCCTCCTTATTCTTGGTCAGTTGCAATATTAGGGTCAATAGGTACGGTAACTTCAGTAATGAGTCTCCACTATGGATACTCTATGATTGCCGAAGATAAAATGAGGGAGATCGAAGATGCCAAGGTAAGCATAGATTATGGAACATATATCAGTTCTTTGCTCCTTGTATGCCAATGTCCAACAGTTTGCACCTTCAGATGAGTGAGAAGACGTATAAGGAAGTGGAGGCGCTGCATGAACAGTGGTATGCCAAGGCTGTTCATTCTCTACTCGGAGTCTATGCCAAAATGGAATACGACAATGGCAACAGGTGACTCGCCTCTTCGACAATTCGCACTGGTGAAAGTCAACGGGAGGAGAAAGTTGCCGCGTAATATCTGCCGATCTTAGATGATTCGCTTTCTATCATCGATGGTGCGGGCAGATTTTCCGTTATTTCGCACGTTTCGGGGGGGGGGGGGGAACTGGGAAATTTGACCAATTTAATCGGATGTAAAGGGGTTGAAAAGTAAAATTTGGAATTGTTTTTTTTGACCACAAAAAAGGCGACGGGAAGCGAGAGTATAAATGACTAA
>JACMIF010001106.1:0-14309 GCA_014805445.1 Diplogasteroides magnus | reverse complement strand
CTCGTCCGCGTCTTCGTCCCATGCGTCCCTGGCCTCTGCCTTCATTTCCCTTGCGCTCCGGTTCGCGGGGCGCCTCCCCCACTGATCAATTTGACCCATTTACTGCTCTGGAAGATCGGTCTAAGAGATAATTTGCTCTTCTGTTTTTCTGCCACCTAATCGTCGAGCGGGAGCGAGAGGAGAAAGAGAGAGAGAAGGGAAACATTGAGAGTTAGGGGAAGTAACGGACACCGTACCGTACGCGGAACCACTCCGTCCAATCGAACGTCACACAGTGCAAATGCCCAACTGAGTGTATAAATAACATCTCTGAACTTGGAATAGAACTCAAGATCAAGATAACATGGCATTTTAAGAACTACTCCCATTGATTGACTCGAATCAACACCCCCGAACTGATCGGACCTTTCAGTCTCTTTCGCTTAGGCTCATTCGACAACACTTTTTGCGCTTTCGCTCGTGACAGGAGAATATCCACTGCCGTTTCCTCAACCTGTCTCAGCCATTCGGCGCTTTTTATGGCATACGTCGAGAAATCAAATGGGCCTATAGTATTCCTGCTTGAGTTCGTAGATCATCGCGCGAATTAGGCTTTCTCCCGTCTTTATGAGGGAGCGAAGTCCCTCTCGTCTTTCCGGTTTTCTGCCATTTCCTGGCAAAATCGCCTGCGAAATTATCACTATCTATGATACACAGAGCTACATAATATGTAGTACATATGCAACAATAGGAATATGAGTTCATTCAGTGAGCGGAAACGGGCATTACTGGCGTGTTTGGAAGGACTCGATGAAAAGGAAGAAATTCAGCAGGGCGCCCAGTGTCTTGTGCACGCATTTGATGGCACTCTGGTATGTTTCTGTGCCATTACTTGTTCCATTCAGCTCTTTTTTAGCTCTCTGAGTATGCCGAAGCAGTCGAGGACACGCGATATTCGTTCGTCGATAAACCAGTATCTAGGATAGAGACCAGAGGAGGGTACAAAAGGAAGTGTTGGACGTCGAATGGGAGGACATGGTGCAAGTAAGGTGGTGATTATCTTTATGCCTTGATTCCCGTGATCAAAGGCGGCTGGAGAAGAAGCTCAAAAAGAAGATAAACGAGCATAAACGAGTGAAGAGAAACGTCCTCTCCTTGTACACCACAGACGACGCCAAGAAGGAGGCGAAGAAGCTAGACCGAGAATGGTCTAAAAATATGGTCTTTTGAATATTTCGCAATATTTATAAGCTCATGGTATCGTTTAGGTTCGCACAATGGACCATGCTCCGTCTCTGTTGGAGCCAGGGGGTTCGGATTTGGTGAAGCTGACTGGTTCTCTTCGTACAATCACCAGAACTCTCTACAACCATACGCTTGACGAGAATAGGCCAGACACTATCCAGGGCTCGTACGCAAGGATTGAGGAGGTAGGCGATTTGTCCGATACGGTAGATCGGATCGTGCAATGCCCCATTTAGTTGCGGCAAGCTGCTCAGAAGCATCGACCTCAATCGACCAAGAAAAGGATGCTGGACAGTGTGCTGGGAGAAAACAATCCGCTCAAGAAAGACTTGAAGCCGAGTGAACAGATCATGTGAGAATGTTACTCCTTCCCCATACTTGGTAGTCTTGGTAGAATACCAAGGTTCATTCTATGGCGCTGTCGTCTCTGACGCATAAAGGCGACCGCGCGGTAGAGAGCGCTGAGAGATGGAATGTACTTTGGAATTCACTCTGTCAACACTGATACTTGAGCATAGAGGAATGTTTCAGTGCCGCCGCTCCATCTCTCGAGAAGGCTCTCAGTCCCATTCTGGGATACATCGATGAGTTGGAGGAACAAGGGATTGACACTGACGCCAACGTCCTCTCTCCACGATTTCTGCCCTTCGTTCCCCCTGATGCACAACAGAAAAAGAAGTCTGTTGGTCTTGTTTGACGAATTGACAGGAATTCACTTCAGGGGATTCTTCTCTCCAGACATCTTTCCTCTGTACAAGGACGCCCCTCAATCGGCCATTCTCTCCATACCAAAGGCTCTCGCGCAGACACCACTTACTCAGAGGGAACAAGACTCCATACTGCAGCTTGTAATGGAGGCATCCGGTTAGTCTATAGGGGTTGAAAATTTGGGAAAACATCTTATCAGGAACATTGGATGTTGTGGACGAGGCCGTCAAGACAATTGCGAAGACGGAGAAAACGGGACTCAGCAAGGACGTACTCGCAATTACAGATGTATTTCTAACATGCCATGCTAACTGAAGTAAAATTTGTGTTTAGGCCATGACCGGGGCGTTCAACGAAGTCATTAAGATGATGAATTTAAAGCAGACGAAAGACTTCAAGAAACGCAAGATGACATTTGCAACAGCAAAACAGTTGAAGCATCTATACGGGGAGAAAGGTATCCATGCACAAAAAATTCTCTACAGGCACATGCTTCAGGACTTTACAACATTACAAAGTTCCCCTTCGATATTGATGCATTTGATAAACTGTCCGATGATGAGAAGGAGGCCCAGATGAAGAATACCATTAGACTCCTTGCTGATCCCAAAGCTGCCGAGAAGCACAATGCAATGGCCACCACTGAGAACTTTCGACGAAAAAGGGCCATTACTCCCTATTCTGTGAGTTGACCGTTGATGTAGTCAGAATGAGGCAATTCCACCTTATAGATTTGGCTTTCCCCCGATTACGTAGTTCACTTCTTCCGCCACGCCACTCTCGCCCCCTACACGTTCAGTCCTACGGTCAACTCGGTCGGTAACCCCTTCCAAAGACGATCATAATCTGTCTGACTTCAGTTGGCAGTGCTCGGTCCAGCCATTCTTTCTCCATCCCTCTTCTCTCCCAACATTAATTCCCCTCTTCTCCTTTCTCCGCCTGTCGTCTCCCCTCAAGTAAGTCTCACCTAGAGGGTCAAAAATGGTAGTAGAGTGCATTCGTCTTTGATCTAAACCTCGCGGAGCGGTTGCGTAATATAATCGTGAGAGACGAATGCACTACTAGTGTTTCAGAAATCATAGTCATTCTCATTCTCCAGTCATTAATCCTCTCAATTTCAGGTCGGCAATCCCCTCATCCTCTCTCCATATGTTCTCGGCCCCAATGTTTTGTCTGCCGCAGTCTTCAACGCCTACGTCCTCTCTCCTTACGTTCTCGCTCCCAACGTCGTCAACCCCTACGTGATGTCTCCTCTCATCCTCTCTCCCTTCGTCCTCTGCCCTGACATCGCCTCTCCTACAGTACTCTCAGGCAAGTGTCCATCTCAAACACCATGAAACGTGTGTCTTGCAGGAACGATTCTCTCTCCCTCGGTCGCTTCCCCCGCTCTCTACACAAAGAGTTATCTGGCCGCTCAAGTTCTTTCTCCATCTATCTTCTCTTGAATCTTAAATGGGATAATACCGTGGCCCACTAATAATTCATATGAGCTGTCAGGCGAAAGCGCAGGAAAAGGCTTTGATATATATGCTGCCAAGAAAATCGATTACGGGATACCATACATTATGTGCATTACTCTTCAATATTACGTCTTTCGACTTTTGCTCAGCATTTGTTTATAAAATACTTTTGATAAAGCACTAGTTATGTTGAGAATTAGCAATGTCATAGGACAGTAATCTGCACATGTAAAAGTTCCAATGGACTATCCATAAAATGATCATATTCGTGATTTTCTAATGATATCCAATGGAAAAGCCCAAAGATTGATGACGTTGATCTTTTGTTCTCAAACACTTTCGCATATCTTTGATGAAAAAGTGAACTCTTTCCGCGTACTTCATAAAGCGATACCTTATTCTTTCGGGGATACCCCGATTTAGTCGCACTATTTCTGTTTAAGATTTACAAGAGAAAGAAGACAAGACATCAAACACTAGAGCAAATGTCGTAAAAGGAATAGACGTTTTAAAAATATTGAACTCTTTGCTCCGTTTCTCTTTCACCAGGAATAAACGTAACTAATTGTACGACTAACAGTCTCTTAGAACATACACGTATTTATTGGTGATTATTTCAGTAATTGCCCGTTCAACTGCGTCCAGATTAGTTTCCTAGAAAGTGCAAGAATATTCACAGTTCAGTAATTATTAGGCTTCTAGGAAACTTTGTTGTAGTTTTACTCTGAAGACTACCGAACCGAAGAAACCGATAGGTAGTACCGAAGATACAGTGCATTATGATAAAACAACGTTGCGGTAAAAATCAGTCATCGATGATTTCATTGTATTACAAGTCTATATACAATGAAACTGTATTTCTATCGTCGGTTTTCAATGTGCATTGAACAGATTATGTGTGCGATTGATCTACGTGGCCAAATAGGGATTACACCGATTTGTATTGTACATCACGACACCTGAACACATCCATCAAATCCCCCTCTCCTCATTTGGTTTCATTGGTCGAACTTTATGAGACCACGATGTTCCCTACTTTACTCTTCTTACTATGTCTTTTCTCATCTTCCGCTGCCCAGTCCATCCTCCCGAACAGCAAATTATGTTCCTTCTTCATTGCTGTTGGAGGCAACGGCGCGAAGGAACAGTACAAAACTGTAAGGAATGAAAATATCTCACTTGCAAGCGCATTCACACCTTCAGTTTGTTTCCAATCTCAGTCGCGACAGGACATTGAGTGCCCAGGAAGCGAGGATCAACAACTTCATCCGTACTAATTCGCAAATACTGGGATTTACTAATCAAGTGATGTATCCCTGTCATCATTTCAATGTGTTTATTCAGGAATCAGCTGATTGGGCAAAAAAGAATGCTCTCGAATGGACCCGATCTCGTTGGAGAATAGTCGTGTTCATGAAAGGACTCTTCAAGAAACTAGCCCCGAAACTCAATAAAGCCAAGCATAAGGAGGTGTGAACGTGATCAACGCATTTTATATCTGAATATTGAGGTTCGTGGTATATACTGGAGACTGGACAGGATGAATGTTCATAATCACGGTTTATCCTTCGATAAATGGAAGACACAAGCCCTGGGAGTCGTTAGTAGATTTTATTTTATAATTGGAAGAAGTCGGCGTTTAGATTTCAAATGCATCGACAAAACAAATCTTCACTGATATTGTGCAGAATCATGTCATGGAGAAGGAGAAGAGAAATGCCGGTCAACTCGCAGATGACTCTATGATTGTAATGACCCATTCTGGATTTACTGGTTGTGGCATATAATTCAATCGAATAAATAAGAGAATATGTTTGTTTTTGTTTTCACCCGGCGGTTAATGATTTTCTGGGAATTGCACTTAATGTCATTATGTTTTCAGCGTCTATGCGTGTTTCTATACTATAATATAACTAGAGGCATACTGTAGGTTGACTAGAGAGACAAGATGAGTGCTGTAAGAAGATAGAGAAGGGATATTAGAGACAGAAGAGAAGAAGAGACTGAAGTACAAGAAGGTAGAGTAGATAGACCGAATGCCTTGCATGTTCCTTCCATCTTTGTTCTGCAAATGACCAATAAGTGAATGATTCTCTGCACGATTGTGACTCTCTTCCTAAAAGGCCTTTCCACTCTCATATCCTTCATTCCCAGTACACAATCATGCTTACAAAATATACAATGCAATGTGAAGACAAAGGGGAAGAAAAGGGGAAAGGGACTCACTTGGAGGGAAGGGAATCCTTGAGAAGATGAACTGAGAAAGGAATATCATGACATACTCTCATCCATGAAAGACCACGAAGATCAAGAGAATAACGTTGTGAGAATGAATCCATTCTGAAAGGAGTAAATGAGGAGGGGAAAGGTAGGAAAAGATACCTGAAGGTATTCCTCTCATGGCACAATACTCCATTACAGAATGATGGAGAAGAAGAAAGTGAAGATGATTGGAGGAATAGGGCAAAGATGAAATGAGAACATGAATTGGGAGAAGATGGATGAGGAGGAATGTATGATGCACGCTGAATGAATATATTGATATTGAGTAGAAGAAGGAATGAACCTCTATTCCTCCATTTCTTGCATCACTTGCAAGAATTGAAGAAGGAATGTCAACTATCAACCAATGAAGGATTCCTGAAGAACCATCCACCAGAAGAAGAGAATAGAGATCCTCAGAGAGGGCTGAAGGAGAAGATGAGAAGCAGGAGATGAAGAAAGACTGACAGACAAAGGTGCGAGTGTATCTGTGATATCCTGATGGAGTCATCGATGAAGGAAAGATGGAAGAGACCAAAGGACGTTTGAGGACAGAATAGGCAGAAAGAGGATCTGATCCCAATGGATCAAGGATGATCTGTGAGTCTCTGAACGAAAGTGATACTGTATCAGGGAAGAAGGAAAGGGATACTGTATTAGGGAAGAAGGAAAGGGATACAGTATAGGGAAAGGGAAATACCTCATGGAGACTCGTTTACAACAGAAACGAGAATGAAGATGAGATTGGTGGTAGACAATGGAAATCCATTGGGAGAGATGATTAAGTGGAAGTTTGGACAGAAGACGAGATGGAGAAGAACGAGAAATGACTGAAAAGAAGAGAATGAAGAAGAGAAGAAGAAGAAGGAACTGACTTGGATTGAGAAGAGAATGACAATTATCCAATCCTCCTTTTAGTCTTTGTCTTTCTATTGAGAATGGATCAGATCCTACTATTAGAAGAGAAAGACCAATAAGACCTGAATGAAATGAATGGAGAAGAAATATACAAAATACACTGACTGTCCTCCAATTCATTTCTCTCCATGAACTCCATCAAATGAAAATCTTCCTCATCTTTGTCAAATAACTGAAAGAGAATAAAAGAAATGGAATGAATGAACGAATGGTGACTGACTTACTCACCTGTATTGGCTTGCTCGCTTTCTTGAATACAAGAAGAACAACAGGATTGGGAGAAGGACGAAAGTTATCAGATGGAACATAGTCACGAAGGACCTCAACCATTCCATTCACAGTGTCTTCTTTCTGCACATACTCTTGTTTTAGATGGAAAGTCTTCCACCATCCAATTCAACCTCCCAAATCCAACATCAATCATGATCAATGTGTACTCATTATTGAACTGCAGTCCATGCCATGTGACCTGATTCTCTCTTTGTCCTCCTTTCATCTTCTCCTTTCACCTCAGGCCTATATCTCGTATGAAATGGTTCTGCAGGGGCCATATCTGCATCTGCCACTACTTTGGATACATTGAATGACGAGAAGTCATGGTCACAGGCACGGTAATCATCTGAATAAGGGATAGAGAAGGAAAGCGAATGGCTACGGTACCTGTTGGGGAAAGGAAGGTCATAACAGGGTAGATACGAAGAGTTTGCAGATAGGCATCGTGAAAGGTGCGGACTCGGAAAAGTCTCTGTCCTGAATAAGAGAATGGAAAGGAGAATAGGAAGGGGAATACCGAGTGAATGAAATTGATTGAGTGATTGAGGAGACCAACATTGAATGGAAGAAGAGTGTCGATGAGAACAAAGAGACTGAAGATGTTCACCGAACCTGTTCATAATATAGGACATTCATGGAAACCAATTAGAAAGTTAGCCTAGGAATTTTACTTCTGTTATCGAAATATAGCGAATACAGTCAGATGAAATGTTTGCAGTCGGAAAAACATTGTTTGCGCATGAATAATATCGATGTTACATTGATTGAGATATGAGTGAGTTCATTATATTCTATATATTAATTAAATCATTACAATCTTCTTTTGTGAATGACTTTTATGAAGTAAGGGAGAATACTCACCAAAAATGACGAGGTTCAGACGAAATGGAACGAATGCGGGAGATACACGAGGCTGTATCTTTACATATACAAAGAGCACACGGAAAGAAGATGAACAGAAGAAGTGACGTCATCGACAATGATGTAGTAACATTTGAAGTGGATCTGAAGTGAGAGAATGATGGATAGATTGGGGTGATAAAGTGAATGAGGGGAGAGGACATCAACCATGATTAGACTATGCCAATGAGACCAATGTGACAACTGAAGGAAAAGGCATTGAGGGAAGGAGATAATCCCGGAGGAGAAGGACAGTAGGAGGGTCAAAATACGAAGAAGGTCGAGTATTGGATGACAAGGGAAGCCGAAAGAAGGGAAGAGTTCGAAAGAGATTGAAGGGAAGATATGATGTGTACGATCCATCAGAACAAACATTATACCATCAAGAGATGAGATGGAAGGGGAATGGATTCTCAGGGGGGAATGGGATGACTCGATCATAATCGAGAGGCTCATTAGAAGGGAGGAAGAGTCAAGTGGAATTGACAGTTGGTAATGTCTATGAGGAATGATAGGGGAGCAGAAGGTCGAGTGCATCTACAACAAGACAAGACTGTCCCCCCTTCAATGGGACTGAATGACCGGAAAGAACGAGAAGTCGTTGTGACAGACAATAAGTGGCCGAAAGGAGTCTTATTAGGAGCCAATGAGGGGAGAAGAGGTAAGCAAGGGAAGGGATAACATGGATTAGAAGAATCTGTCAATGATGGCAGTCAGTGAGGGAATGACAAACTAAGAGATTACAAAGGGATGATCCGATATGGTGATTGCCCATTGGAAGGACTCATCTCCCTCTCCTCCCCCCCCCCTCTTCAGTGTGACAACAGACCAATTGACGCGGCCCGTCAAAGCAATAAACGTATAATTTATAGGGCAAGACCTGTGGATACGATAGGGAATGAAAAAGGGATTGAGATGAGAGTTGAGTTGAATTGAGGGGGTCGAAGTCTGACGATTAGGTTACTTGGGGGCAGTTTCCGTATTGTGTTCTGTGAAGAGTGAAGAGATTGGATGAAGGGCGAGGCCTTGTTGAAGGGACTACTTACAGGGAACAATTGTTGCCTTCTCAAGAGGCACTTTACACGCAATATATACTCATGCACATACCAACCATTATCAGAGACAGAGCAAGATCGGTTTTAGAAGACGTACCAAGCACATACCAACCATTATCAGAGACAGAGCAAGATCGGTTTTAGAAGACGAATACAACAAACATTGAGATTGGGCTTATTGTTCTAAAGAAACTTGCTCATTTCTTTCATTTAGCATGTAACACTTAATTTAAGTCGAAATTCTCTTCAGATTGAAGTATCCCATTCACTTTCAGATGTCACCTAATCTTCTTTTCTATCATCGGCAAAAATCTTAAGATTGCCACTTCATTCGTTCATTTCAAGCAGAAGCCCCATTTAAGATTTGCATTGATAACGTGGAGAATATAAATTCATAAATATTTCAATCTCTTTTAAGTTCCCCGGATTTCATTGTCATCGTCGTGTTGTCATTATGAACATAACAAAACGTAAACGACATCACTTCGTTTATCACAACTGCAATGCAAATATGAAGTAACAAAGAGTTATTAAATTTTTTAATATGCAGTTATTCATATCAAATGTGCTATGTAGTTAGTAAAAATTTTTAGAATTTGTAGTAGAATTTCAGTTCAAAAGTTAACCTTTATTGATAACAAGCTGCGACTTCTACTAAAATAATGCCAAATCACATTGTTTGTGGCAAAAATATCATTGCATTTACAGCAATTATAGCATCAAACCCACAAAACATTTTTTCGTTACGCATGCCATACACTTGCTACGGACTGTGAGCATCTCTCTCTCGTGCGCTTTAGTTCTCTGACTCTCTGCTCTTTCCTTCCCTAACCCGTTCTCTCATTCAGCGACCTTTCACACAAAGAGTGGGCTTCTCTAACTTGTTCCTATTGCCTCTCCTCCAGTTCTTTGACCATTCTGATTTCTCCCTTTATTTTCTGCCAACACCACCGGTCTTTCCATTGCACAACTTCCGTCATAAAAAATATTGTATTAGTTGAAATAACTGAAGAAAGGGAAGCTAACCAATTACCAAACCGCAATATTACCCGCGAGAAACTTCTTTTTGAACCAACTATTTTTATAAGACCATTACTAGCAGGTTAGAATAACTTTTGACTGAGGTTCAAGATGCTAGAGCCACCGATTTTCTTCATGAACAAGCAGTTGAGTCAAAGTCAAATTCACATTTTCTTCTTATTCACCGACGATTCGGACAAGTAACGGAGTAGCAAAGCTGAATTACCATTAAAACAATAATACTGTATGCTTTATTACAGTATACATTTACAATTACTAATGGTTCTTAGATTTTCAAGCAATGATTGACTAAAGTTGCAATTCAGATGCGGCATGATAGTGACATGAAAGATGACGCGGCTGAGGATGAAGATGGGCAAGGAAGAAGAGAAAATGCACCTCCTCCTCCTCCGCAACAACCCAATGTACTCTAAACTGCAGTAACTCAATTGAATGTCTACTTCAGCAGAATAACCCCTCCTGTCCTGATGGAGACACCGGTCATCAGGTATTGTTACAAGCCACAATTTCGTATTTATTATTTATGTTTCTAGGGAGCTAATGGATCGGACGAAACGCCTGGAAAGACCACGACCAGCGACAACGTCATGGATAACGTTTTCGGATCAGCGGTTAGTTGGATGAATTGAGTGGATATAGATACAGAAGTCTTTCAGGAGAAGATTTGGACAATAGAAGAGCACGATCAGTACCTAGAAGAGCAGGGATTGCAGGATTCGAATAGAAGTGAGTTGATTAGGGTTTATAAAACGGTAGAAACGTCCATTTCTCATTCCTCTTATTCACTCGGAGCTGCTGTCTGTCGCTCGTAGAGACGACCACTCCGCGGAGATTAGACGAGTGAGAAATGCTCTTTTCCACAGTTTTAGAACCCGTGAATGGGAACAATTCATTTTTTAAAAAAGTCTTTATTCCGGGGTCAGGGGGATAATCCAAGGGGGATGTGGTCCTGCCGGTGGACTGTGGGCCAGTCGATTAGGAATGGAACAATTCATTAGTGATATACTATCTCTTAAGCTCAAGATGATCGCCTCTTTGGCTGGAACGTTGCAGATGTGCTGGCTTTCAATGATAGTCATGTCCCGGTTCGTTTTTTTTCAGATTTTTTTTTGAAAAGTGAGAGCTGAGATATCAGAGAAAAGGAAAAGTAGCAATACTTATACTTTCAGTATTACCATGTCCTGCTGCAGCGTTTCAATAGAAGTACTATCGTCAGAGTGCACCAGGATCTGCTTTGTAAATATTCTTTAGAGGTCAGTAATTGCATATATAATACAAGAAATTCTATAAATGACTTCTTGTATAGTACTTTCTTTTAGAGCGCTTCACGATTCCTCGCGCAATACGTTCGCCTCTACTATGTGGGCAGTAAGCCGTCCGGAGACAAGACTGAATGAACATGTCTCCACTATCGGAACGCTTTAATGCCGAGGTTCTCTTATGTAAATTCATGTGAACATCACTTAACTTTTTCTTACATTGCCGTTACTAGGGTCTCAGAAGTACGGTGCACCGCTTACACCGTATCCCAAAACATTTTGCATGCTGAATTTTCTCATACCTCGTACCCTACACAGCTTTTCTGCTTCTTCTTGGTCATTTTGGTATTACTTTACATTCATTGCCACTTCTTACATGTACATTTTCGCATTGTATGGTAAAGACATGTGTTATTACACCAGCAACATGTATAGTGATCAAACACGAGATCCGAAAGTACTGTAGTTACAGTGATGATGATATGTATGAAAATTAATTAAGTGGTGAAATAGAAGGATAATTTGGTGATCTCAGAGTGAATCAGACTGGACAGTTCTTTGTGTAGACACGGTTCCGGTGAGGGAAGCAGCTGTTGGCTTGAGACTGTTTCCCATAGGCTCTTCTGTCTTGTACATTGCACCTCCCGACCACTTCCGGAATCGAACTCGCATTGCCTTTCGATACTCGCTTCTGAACAGAAGATCGGTCTTACTGGTACAAGTGTCACTGATTAGGGTTTCTAAAAGGTAGCAAAGCGCATTTCTCATTGGTCTGCTTTCAGTGGAGCAGTTGCTTCTACGTTTCATAAACAGCCGCTCCTAGTAAATTATACGAATGGCAAATGCACTTTTCTTCCTATTTTGAAAGCCCAATCACTCACCCAGTCATGTAGTAGATGGAGGGAGTAAGACACAGTGCCAAGTTCACTGGTATTCCCGCGGCCAACGATGCAACGAGGTCATCCTATATCATTTCTTGAATTAAATCAACTCAAGTGCACCCACTGATCTCGTTAGTGCCACCACAGTTCCTATGCAGAATGTGGCTATATATCCAGCAATGGTGAATAGGAGAACGATGAAAAGAGAACGAAACGTTCTGTTGATCCTCTTTTGGCATTCTGAAGGATTGAATGCCTTGAGGGAGATTGAATGGGCTCACTCATTCTTCCTGTCAACTTAATCCTTATGGCCACAAAGGTGTATGTTATGAGCGATGTCACAAAGACGAAGAGGGAGGTCATATTCCATATATTTCTTGTTAAATTTGAAAATACATTGGGAAGCGTGCAGTAAAAGTCCCTGGAAGATCTACACACATACTCTCGAACAAAAACTTGATAACGTTCTTAATTAGCTCCAGCCTACGAGTTTGTGAACGGCAAATACCTTTCCTGCAGGTCAACATAGGGTAGAACAGCAATGAATGAAGTGAAAACAATTATCGGAACAGCATGGAATATCAAATAACATCGTTTCCGGTTCTGCGCAGCGTATCTGAAATGAGTTTTCACCTCACTGTATTTCATTGCATAGTTCAAATCACATGGTCGACGCTAGGGGTTCAAAATCGGTAAATTTATCGTCATTCTTCTCCACGGCGCTGTTAACTATCGTAGGGTAAGAAAACCGCGCTACGAAGAAGGACGACAACAAATTTACCGATTTTGAAACCCTGGTAGACATCCAAAAACGCCCAACGTACACTGTTGGTTTTGTGCATGCAAAGAGTCTGTCCACTCCAATGCATAGAATGGTGATCGTTCCTCCTGCACACCCAATGATGCCAGGAAGCTGAAACAAGTATCAGAAATTTACCTCCTTATCCTGTAAATAAAACAAGAAGATGATTGATAAAGCGGAATATCTAATCTTTCGTTTGAATTCGTGCCTAGCGCTCACAAGAAATGATCACTGAAATGATCATTGAAATGATCATTAAAGAAGCAATCGCGTAGGAAAGGAAATTTGCTTCGTTTGTCCACACTAATGATCAAGTCTAGGAAGGAGAGAAAAAAGGAAGTACAAAAAGTCAGTCCTCCTGGTCATTTCATTCGCAAATAGTCAGCGCTGAATATTTGACCGCATCGAAAGACGCAGAGCGAGCGGAGTGAAATGCTGACTTCTCCCCACATTACAAATGACATGAAATGGGAAACAACTGACCACAAGGTAAAAACAGCTTTCGGTGGAACGGATGTATGCACCCGAAGCGAAATCGTAGACAAGTGGAAGCTCTGCGCACATGTGAAGGGCATCGAAGAGGGCGGCCGTGGCAATGAGGATGTTACAAGAACTGCGAAGGGATCTGCAAGGCCGCGTTATTCCATATTTTTAAATATAGAATATGATAGTTCGCTCTAACGCGTTTTCCTAGGCGTTTATTTCCTGAATTAACAGATTTTCGACAGAATCCCTCGCTTTTTTGCGCCTGAGCAATTCGTTACTTTACGGGAACTGGTAATTTCCTATGTCGGCTATTTAATAACCCAATTCAAAGTGCAGCACCCACACGAAAATTGAATAACATACCGTTCACGGAATGTGAGATCGACGATGAAAAGATTGGACAGAATTCCTAGAACGGACAAAATAGCATAGAATACCACCATCAGATGAGCTCCTATTGACGGAATCATCGAAATGGCACTGTAATCAAACATCTTCGTATAGCCAGTGCATGAGAGTAACAGACGCTCGAAAATGATGAATTCGCGGAAATGAGTTGGTCTAGCCCACAACGTTTGCACCCAATGTACATACATTAATCAAAAGAAGGATTTCATCTTTGGTTATTCCAAGGACACTGTTCGTAGTTGGATATGTAGTCTCAGCTGGCAATAATAGGGAAATCTGATACGCGTGGGAAGTATAGTCTACGTAGAACACAAGAGAAGAGAAGATAAGCCATGTTGAAGCCAGAGATTTAGGATACATACGTAAAATAACATGCGATTATGGCTGGGACACTGCAGAAGGACTACGAAACACTACAACTGCAATGCGAACGCAGTATGTACAGGGTGCGCCATAATTACCCGATCTCGTATTATTGATGTTATATCAAGAATATGAAAGGCTATGTTAATATCCTATTTTATAGTGATAGTAGGGTATATGATCCTTAATTCCCGCACACTTACCAAAACATACCGCTGAAGTGGTATATTTGTTGTCGGACGAAACATTTGTCACTCCTTTAGAAAATG
>JACMIF010001105.1:16973-27335 GCA_014805445.1 Diplogasteroides magnus | reverse complement strand
CCCCATTCAAACTTTAGCTTCTGCCCTCTCGATGTGTTTCATCGTAGTATCAAGTATTTTCCGGGAACGTGACATTTTGGAACGGTCGTTTGGGAACTGGCCATTTTCCCATTCTTCACAATCGCAGAAAAGTTCCAAGTCCACCGTTCCTAAATGTCACGTTCTCTTGTTTTCCCTCCCCTCGCGCCGTTCTTGAGTGTAGTACCTCATCTATATTCCGTCTTGTGTGCTTGCGTGCGTGCGAACAGGGCTCAAAAGTTGCAGGATTTTTTGCTGCTGCCACTTGTCCAGCCTTCCCGTGGGACCTTGATATCTTGGAATAGTGTCATTTTGGAACTCTTTCTTTACACTCCTCAATGAGTCCTCACAATTGCGCAAAAGTTCCAAAATGGCCGTTCAAAACTGTCACGTTCTTCCTTCCCAGAGGAGCGACTCATGCCGAACTGCCCGTTTGGGACATATATGGAAGAATGTTCGCCTCTCTTCTCATCATAGTTCGGAACTTCTATGGAACAGTGGATCCGCACGCACGAGTCTTTGGTTCCGTTACTCGCATAGTTCAAATAGTCCATACGGGTTGGGTCGGCGCAGCGTTGGATACGGCCAAATTTAGGGTAATTGCCGCATTGGGTATGCGCTTTTGACTTACTAAATATTTGAACTCTGATTACTCGTTCTTTACCGCACCTTTGTTTGGCATTGATATACGCCCACCGGAGGAATTCGACTATTAGTATGCATCCTAACTGAACTCTTTATCTCACTTTTGAAACATATCCCGTAACGACGAAATAGCACGTAAATTTGAGAGTGCACAGTCGTCAGCCAGATGGAGTGTGTGTACTCGTAATATCAAGTTTGTTTTCCACAATAATATGTACTCATCCAGCCTTCCTTAGTCTTGCAACACGCGATTTTTACTGCTAGACCTTCCCAAAGGAGCCACAATCGGAACTGCTCGTTTGAAACATATAAGGAAGAATGTCTCTTCTCTTCATAGTTCTTCTTGTCTCGACTCGAGTCCAGTGGGGGATGAGTTTCCGGACTTGGCCAAGCTGCCCCCGGGGCACACTTCCTCCTCCGTGCTCATTTGTTGTCAACTAAGCCTTCGATTCTCATTTGGCCTTTGTCGTATGCTTGGGGTCGCATTTTGGAACGTTATTGACAGCCGTCCGTTTCTATCCGACTAATTTCATTCATAGTGGTCGCCTCTTCGAAGTGAGAGACGACCGTTTGGAATGAAGTTAGACGACTAGAAATGAAGGGCTGTCAATAACGTTCCAAAATGCGAACCCTATTCCCCAGCACTAATATTTATTAGTCTGCCTCTATGCTCTTGTTGTTATCTCGTAGTTATTGCGAACTGGCCTCTCGGGGAACTTGCATGGGGCCTTCGGAATTCCCCTATCCACTCATCATTAGGGTTCTCTTATTGATACGATTCTCATTTGGCTATTGTCTGATGTTGCGAGATTCGCTGCTTGTTTCGTTCAAATTTTAGTTTGTCTGCCACGAAAAGGGCAAGTATTATTCGATTTCCTAGGTGATATACTTGCCAGTGGGAGGAATAGTTTCGTTGGTCTCGCATCGCTGTGCTGCCCCAATTGAAGTGCGATTTGATTAGAATCGGTTTTCCTCCTCCTCGCTCGGAATTCCCTCGACGCAGCACCGAAAAGACACCAATCTAGTTGGAAACACTAATGATGAAGCCCTGTTCCTCTCCTCGATTCCCGACTTTCCCTCCGGCTATAGAGTCAACTCTTGTCTGTTTTCGTCGCAACCATATGCTATTTTCGGCCGCGGGAGTGCGTGGTCGTAAGTCCTCAGATGATCATCGGGGCCTTCTTTTTTGACATCGTTAGGACGCTCAACACGACCATAACCGCCCTCAGGGGCTATTCGGAATTCCCTCATCCACTCATCATTAGGGTTCTCTTATAAGAGCAGTTATTGACAGCCGATGACTTCACGCCGTCTCACTTCGTTCCTAGCGGTCGCTTCTGAGATGCGGAGACCACCGGGCTATGAAAGACGCAGAAGACGGCACTTTTTACCGGCTGTCAATAACTGCTCTGACAAGAGAACCCTACTCATCATGGTGCTTGTTCGGTACTACTCGTCACAACTGGCTGGAAAGCCGCTCCTCGAAAGAAACGCAAATCAAATTTTGGCCGAATGAGGAGGGGAAGAAGAGTGTGTGTCCCTTCTGCGTATCTGCTACTGCCGTTCAGTGTCTCGCCTCCTCGAATTCAGTCAGTATCTTCTTCCTTTTTTCTCCAGACCCTTCCGCTTTTCTCCGAACTTGCCCCATTCTTCACTCTTTTGCGTCTTGACGACCTCTGTTCTATGGTTTCGAAATCGGCAGTAAAGTGCATTCGTCTTTCTTATAATCTCCTCGGCGCGGTTGCCTCTATCGCTTTTGAAGATAACGGATCCGAGGGGAACAGACGAATGACAAACACCGTTAACTACCGATTTCCATTTTAGTTTGGTCGACTCGTACAAGATTCCCACCTAGTTCCTTCCTGTACATATTTAACAGTTGAATTTCCTCCGTTAACCCAGTACTACAGAGGATATTCGTCTCGTTCCAAATATTGTACGGTTGAATTTCCCCTTCGAACTACTGAAGAGGTTCTTCGCCTAGTTCCTCCTCTTTCCAAATTCCCTCATTTCATGCATGGATGTCCACTGCAAGATAGTGAGTGCGCTTGGCTATTAACGTCTCTTTTTCGGGACTGCGGAAGTAAGGCGACATGTTCCTGCCTCGCTAACGAATTGCACGCACTTTGCGTATAAGAAGAGTTCTTGTCCTGTCTGGGGGAAGCTGATTCGCTTACCGATCTACAGAGTCGTCTGGTAGAACTCAGGTCCGAGAAAAGTTCGAATCTTCTCCTGTCTGGGTGGGGGAGGCTGATTTGCTTACCGGTCTGCAGAATCATTTGGTAGAACGGTTTCCTGCGAGCACTTTGGTGATTTCGGCCGCATGATGGTGGGATTTCGCACTTTACGCCTAAGAAGAGTCCTTGTCCTGTCTGGGAATTGCTTATCGTCTTACCGAGCTTTCTGGTAGAGCATAGGGGTTCCAAAAGAGTAGCAAAGTACATTTCTCGTTCGCCTAATTTCCGCAGAGTTGTTGTCTCTACGTCCTATATGAGAAATACACTCTACTACCGGTTGCGAAACCCTAGTATAGGCCGACTCACTGTTAGCACTTTGGTGATTTCGGCCGGGTGGTGACAAGTGGGATTTCGAAATCGGGAAGAAGAAGAAGAACTCTTCTCATCTTTTCTGTCGCTTTTCAAGAGAGAGCGAACAGCGCCTCAATCTAAGGGCGAGTACCCATGTTGACTCTTTATATTCTGATGAACAGTGATGATCTCGCACCTTCCTCTGATCCAAGTAGTGGCATCACCTCGTCGAGAGACTAGTGTTTCTAAAACGGTAGTAGAATGCATTAGTCTATGGTCGAATTCTCTTGGAACGGTTGTCTATCGCATGAGTGAGACATCCGCTTTCAGTGAATTTGATGACAGACAAATGCCCTCTACTACCGTTTTAGAAACTCTGGATTTCTCTTTCCTTGCTGATGATCAGTGATGATCTCGGACAATGCCCGCTCCCCTGATCCAAGTCGGGACGCATTTTCGGACATTCTAACCACCCCAATCTCCACTGAGCGGTTGTCTACCTAAGTGAGAGAAAACGGATCCGATGAGATTGGGAGGTTAGAATTTCCGAAAATGCATTTCCAAGTAGTGGCATCTCCTGGCCAAGAGGCAATTACTATTAAGCATCCCAACTGAACAGTTGATCTTGTCTATTTATCTCACATTTGGAAAATATTCCGTTGCGAAGAAATAGCACGTAAAAATGAGAGAACAGGGCTGCATCCAGGTTTGAGACGCGTACTATGAATAACAGTTCAGATAGGATGCATAATAACGACATATTGACAGTCCCCCTAATCTTCCCGATGATTTCTCCAATATACATTCCCGGATGAGATAAGTTCCTATTGATAGGGCGATGATATTATCGTATTGTCGCATTTTGTCTCTTTCTCTGGGTCTCTCGCCAGGCTGTGGTGTCTGGCAGAGATTGAGAGAGACGCGACATAATCCATTCCTTCCGAACGGTGTGGACCCATACCACCCTTACAAGGTCGAACGGATACGAAGGAAAGGGGAAGGAAGGAACACTCAGGGGGAGATTGTCTCCCGTTTTCTCACTTTGGTCAGTGAACAACGTTCACCCTAGTATTGGCAGTATGACTACTTTATGTTTCACAAAGAGTATATCTTCAGATATATAGTAGCCTTGAAACATAACCCTAAAAGTAGTCATTCTTCAACCATAGTTCACCCCTTCTTCCGCTGTCCAACAGCTGTATTGCTGCAATATCATTGCACACAGAAAGCACTAGGGAACGCATTTCGGAAATTCCTAACCTCCTCAGTCTCATCGGAGCTGTTGTCCCTTACTTCGGTAGACAACCGTTCAATGGAGAGTGGTTAGAATATACGAAAATGCATCCCTAACCAGCACTCGTGCGTGCCCGTTCAAGTGGTTTGTGTTTACCAATGATCATCATTGCGTGGGGTTTGTAGCAGAACCACATGCTTGAGATCTTCGGGTTCTTGTTCATTTCATACTTGAGAATAGAGACCATGAATTGACTCAGTTATTGACAGCCGGCCATTTCTAGCCGTCTAATTTCATTTCTGGCCGTCGTCTCTCACTTGACAACCGCTAGGAGCGAAGTTATACGGACAGAAATGAAGGGCTGTCAATATCTGAGCCAATTCACGGTCTCTACTTGAGAGCGGGTCAAAGAGCACTTCATTTCTCGTTTTCTCTCTGCTCCCCGAAAAATAGCTCTTCGAAGCAAAAAGGGGGGGGGGGTGTTTGTTGCACCAAATTTCGCTCGATCGGCATTTATCAATCGAAACTCCAACAACCCCCGCGGACCAATCGGGTGACTCATTTCTAGTCAGAGGACACGACAACAGCCAAAATTGCTGCTATCGGTCAGGCCGCCCTTCTTACAATTAGCCCTGGTCCGCCCTTCTTTCTTCGCTCAATCGGCTGATTGTTGCTTGTGTCTACCTTGCCCTGGTGGCTTCTGAGATGCCCTGAGGGCATTTCAGCTTTTGATCAGGCGAAGAATCCGTAAAATCGCTCGAATCTCTTCACCCTCGCTCAGGAATTCACTCCCTCGCCCTCCCCCCCCCCGGGGCAGGCTATCATTCAGTGCCCGTGACACTTCCTCACTGTGATTGAAGTTGGCACCTCTTCTCGCCGCAACTCGGCTCAATCCCGCCGCTTCTGCTTCCCCCCCCCAAACTCTCTCTATTAGAGACCGTGAATCGGCTCTCGAAGTACATTCCCCTACTCATTGAGGTATCTCATTGAGGTTGTCTATAATCAGCGAGAGACAACCGCTCGACAACGGGTTAGCGAGAAGGAATGCATTTCGAGAGAGCCGATTCACGGTCTCTACTAGGGCGTCGCATGCGAGTCGTTTAGTGCATTCGTCATGTATCTACTCTCTGAGGAGCGGTTGTCCCTGAATTTTGGAGACAACCGCTCCGCAGAGAGTAGAGACATGACGAATGCACTAAACGACTCACATGCGACACCCTAGTATCTACTCTCTGCCTCTGTTTCCCCGCAGTAATTCGAACCTGCAGCCAGACAATCATCAGCTTCTGCTCTTCTTTTTCTGCCCGGGCGCGAGAGAAGCGTTTGGGGAAGAGGAATTTGAAGGGGGAATCAGACGCCCATTCAAAATCAATCGATCGGGTTTCGCTCTCACCCTTCTTCTTCCTTCCCTTCCACTCTCACTCTTCCCCTCTGCCTCCCTTTGCCCCAACCAACCACTAAACGCCTCTCGCTGGTGTGATTCCAGAAGGTGGTTCATGGGAGTCATCCATACTTATTGTTGTTGGATTTTAGCGCCATAGCGGTGATATCGGCCTTTGCGCAGTTGAGGTGACATGGTGCGATTTCTCATTTCACTATTGTGGCGCAAAGGTCCATGGCGCAGTTGCCTTTCACCCTTTTTGTCATCGTTGCTTTGGTTCACTAGAGACTATGTTTGTTGTGCGACAACGGCTGCTGTTGCTGTGATTTCTCAAACTTTGCCTCCTAGGTTGCGAAATCACGATGACTAATCCTTGGTTGATGATGATGCCGCCTTATGTTTGCGAGTGCTGCGCCACAGCCGAAATCTCGTGATTGGCAAAGTTTGTTCTCAAAAGTACGGAAGCATATCCTCTACTGAAATCACACATGTGATCTCCCGGGGAGAAGCTATCAGTGACTTTAGAGCAATTGTCATGCCTCTAATCCCCGCGGAGCTGTTGTCTGTCACATGAGAGAGACAACTGCTCCGCGGAGATTAGACGAATGATAATTGCACTAAAGTCACTGATAGCGACACCCTAGGATCTGCGCAGTAGGTGACGTTATCCGGAATCCTCTCTAGCTGTTTATCCCGCTTCAGTCCCAAGAAGCACTTCACTCGAGACTTATCCTCTTTCACGCGATATTGTATTGTACTGCTCCTCTTCCTCGCGTCTATAGTCCAGACTCGAGATCATTAGTCAAGGATCCCTTGGGTCGTCATCTAACTAACAACACAAATACATGGCTAGTCGTCAAGTGATCTTCAGTCTTGAGTATTTGAGTAGGAGTCGGATTGTGGGATTTCTCCTTTCTAGAATAGTGAACGCATTATGGAATTTCCAACCTCCCAAATCTCGCCGGAGCGGTCGTCTCCCATTTGGAAAGATGACCGCTCGGAAGAGATTGGGGAGGTTAGAAATGGCATAAGGCGTTCCCTATTCTAGACCTACCTTCGCGAAACGGCTTCCCCCTGTGCTCGGACAGCTCTAATTGGCCAACTCTTCGCGTGTTACTAATAACCACAATTGTCCTAGGGGGCGGAAAAATGATGCCACTTTTGCGTACACTTGTGTTATACTAGACTAGAGAGAGGATGAAGGACAAGTGCGCCGTGAACGCCGTAATGGTGAAATAAACAGATGGTGTTTTAGTCACTATAACAGCGCTGAAAGACAACTGCGCCGTAATGGCGAAATGGACAGATGCGCCTCGTTTTCGTCACAGCGCAAGCGTCCATTTAACCGTTATGGCGCAAAGCTAAATGCTGCTCTTTTCTCTAGTCCGACAAAAGGCTAAACGACTACCATGAACTAGTGGTACTAAACCGCAGTAAAGTGCATCTCTCATGCGTTCACCTCACAATTACGGCGCAAATGTCCACGGGGCTCGTGTCGTCCACCCTAGGGAGAGGCTTGTTTTCTCGTTGGGCTTCTTACGTAGAAACGCCGGGGCAAGGCAGTGCTTGTGTGTTGTGTCTCAATTGAATGTTGTCGCAAAGACCGTGAATCGGCTCTCGAAATACATTCCCTTTCAATAACTCATTGTAGAGTGATTGCCGCCCCCCCCCCATGTTATAGACAACAGGGGTTAAAACCGGTAAATTTGTCATCATGCTTCTCCGCCGCGCGGTCGTCTGTCATGGAGTGAGATAACCGCGCCCCGGAGAAGAATGACGACAAATTTACCGTTTTTGATCCCCTAGTGTTTGTGTTGTGTCTCAATTGAATGTGTTGTCGTATCCGGGCACGTCGTCAATCCTCGACGATAGATTTCTGACGATGTGATGTGACGGGCGAATAACGACCCTGATGCCGTTCCTCGTTGATTGCATTTTCCAGCCTCTCTTTGTTCCAGCTGTCTTTGAGATTGTTTTTGAGAGGCTACTAGGGGGTGGGAAATCCCAGCAAAATTACATTTTCCCTTCGTCTGATTCCCTCGGAGCGGTTGTCCATAACAGTTGACGACAGAAAAATGTACTTTTACATGGTTTTCGATCCCTAGAGGTTACCGCCTCGAAGGCAATGCGGGTGACAAAGAGCTCGTCGTCGTTTACGCTACGGCGGCTTCTGGATACGATCGTGTTATTGTCAACCGGGTAGAGAACGACTTTTGGACTGACTGTCGTCTGTGTTCTCATCAGACCGGTCGTCTATGATGAGCGAGGGAGAATGACTCGACTGACGAAAAACGGTTCATAGTCGTTCCCTAGTCAAGGGGTGACTGTTGAGCTCCTCCCATTTTCCTCGTTCTTCTACACCTCAGTCTCCCATCCAATGCGCTCCCCCTTCATTAAGACTCGGCCAAATGAATACGAATGGCTCGGCCGGCTCCCAGGAAGAGGCTGGAAGTGACTAAGGGTTGTTCTTCCCTTTATTCTACTGCCCAAACTCATTGTCAGTATTTCTTGCTTCGAATTCGAGCACTTCACGTGTATAATGGCTAGGGAATGCATTTTCGGACGTTCTAGCCTCCCCACTCTCTTCCGAGCGGTCGTCTATCGAAATGAGAGACGACTACTCCACAGAGATTAGACGAATGAGAAATGCACTTTACTACCGTTTCAGAACCCCTACTAATGAGTTGGTAGCTTTACCCTGATGTTTGCCCTGCCTCTATGAACTCGTTTCCTCGAACATCCATGCCCTTCAAAAGTTGTCCTCTTTTGGACTGACGGACAAGATCAAAGTACGCGATATTTTGAGTTTCCCTCTAAATAGTCAGCCCTGTCCTTGCTGATTTTCGTCCGATTTTGGATAGGTATGAATACAGATATGAATATCAGCCAAGCACCGAAACCCTTAATCTTGGCAGCTCTTCGGTGCTTCTTATTTACGTTAGCTTCTGCTTTTCCAAGAAATACAAGGTCTTCGTTGGTCTACTATCTTGAGTCGTCCCGATTGCCTACCGTATCCCTACTTGTCCCCTTGTAGACAGCAAAAACTGATTTTGCGCTCGGTGGCTAAAAGTCCTGGAACCATGGTGCCTATGGAGTGGGATGTGATATATGGACGGGAATTAGACGCTCTCTTAGAGAAAAGAGAGAATAGCGATGATACTATTCCATTATGCGCCTTTCCCCCCTTCTTCTCTTAGAGGGGGGAAGGGAAAGGGGAAGAGGAGTATCTGGAGTATGTAGATAGAAGACGTCACTGCCACATGGAGTGGCTTCTTCTTCTACGGCTTCTAGTCGACATTCCCTTCCTCTCCTGGACGGGAACATGACATTTTGGAACAACCGTTTTTGGACCTGACCATTTTGGAACTGTTTTGCGCTCTTCCCCTTCTCTTACTATTAGAGGGGAAGAAAAGAGGAGTGTCTGAAGTAGATAGAAGACGTCACCGCCACATGGAGTGGCTTCTTCTACCCCTTCTAGTCGATGTTTCCCTCTCCTTAAAGTTCCTGAAACGGTAATAAAGTGCATTTCTCATTCGTCCAATCTACGAGGAGCTACTGTCTCTACGAGCGATAGACATGCGAGTGGATTTAATGAATGAGAAATGCTCTTTATTGCCATTTTAGAAACCCTAGTCGACATTTCCCTCTCCTGTGCTCTTGTCTCGCAGCGGTTTAAGACCTGGAACGTGACATTTTGGAACTGTTTTGTGCTCTTCGCCATCGCACATAAATTCCAAAACGAGTCGTTTTAAACGAGAGTTCGAAAATGTCACGTTCCCTTCCTGTGAGTGAAATCCACTCTAATGCAGGAAACCCGAAAATGACATCTTCTCGTCCCCGGTTTAGAAGGAAGGTGTGTAAACAATCCCAGCCTTCCCTCCGTTTTCCCCTATCCCTGTGGTCTGAGATGACGCGATACAAGAGCCAAGCGTTCTTTGGATTAGGGAACATACAGAGGTATCTAAGGTACAATACGCTACCGTACCCTCCGAGTCCTACAATATGTTTGAGGAGGCAGAGCTGTGCACGCCACACAATGTGGTCACAGAATCTTTCGCTTCCTTCGTATGTAGTCCTTGATCCCTTTAGTGGAGTCCAGTCATCACACACCGGCGAAAGACAAGAGCGCCATGGACGTTTGCGCCATAATGGTGAAATAAACTTTGCGCCATTATTGTCGTCATTATTATTGCGCAAGTGTTCATCTCACCATTATGGCGCAAAGGTCCGTAGTGCTCCTGTCCTTCACCCGAATGAACAACCAAGCATTACTTCGAATCTTTCGTCTCATTCGCAGTTGTAGTAGCAGACTTGATCTCTCATCCAGTCCACTCTCCACAGACACAATGTTTACTGCCATGGGGTGAATGACAAGTGCGCTATGGACACTTGCGCCAATATGGTGAAATGGACAACTGCGCCTTTATCACGGCGTAAACGTCCATAGAGCAACTTGTCTTTCACCCGTTCACTGCCACGCGACTCCTCGTTAGGCAGTGTTCATTGAGTTGTACTTCCCCCGGCGGGGGGGGGGGGGGCGGGGGGGGGGGCGGGGG
>JACMIF010001105.1:0-11049 GCA_014805445.1 Diplogasteroides magnus | reverse complement strand
TAATTCAAATATTTTTTGGTACATGTCCCCGCACCCTCCCCTAAATCACTTTTTTTCCCCCCACGGTACTTGTCGCCCCCCACGAGCTCGTGGACCGTGCCCAGGTATGAGCATGATGGCAAAGCATTATTTTTAAAATCCTGCTCTGGTTACGGTAGTGTTAGGGTTCACTTCCAGTGTCGTTTCAATGGATGTATTAGTCACGAAAGATCAGCTTACATACCCCAGTAAACAGACCCCGGTTGAATGGGGGAATATTATTTGCCTTCCGCTTTTTTGTATCATCGCACCAAAAGAGCTGTGTATGAAACAAACATCCCTTGTGTATGTAGTGTATGTAAAGCCCCTCTTTCCCGGAATTTCATCAGTGATTCTTTGATTTTTTGGATGTTTTATCCCCCATCTATAGGCTAGCTCCATTCAAATCCTCTCGCCTATTTAACAGCACTGACATTCAAGTAATGGAAATGTACCGTGTTTGTTTGTGACTGCCATTTTATGCCGATGGAGCCATTTTGAGGGGATTAATGGGGATCAGGGAAACTACTATAGGGATTTAAGACGTTTCACAAAGCTCCAGCTAATGGGAAAGGGAGGGATTTTGGAGTATTATTGGGGTTCTGAAATCAAGGAACACTTCCCAGGATTGTAAAAGTAGAGATTGGCTCTCTAAAAGCGAGGAGTGTGGGGACAATACACCGGGTTGATTTGAATCGAGGAAAAAAATTCGAGTACTCATGGTAGGGTGTACAATTTATATGGGATCTTCTTGTTAAAAGGGATACTGAAGCTCCTTGAACCTACCGTAACCCTCGTATCAATTGCAGGTGGAACTGGCGCTGTGGGATACGGCGGGACAGGAGGACTACGATCGACTGAGGCCCCTCTCCTATCCGGACACGGACGTCATTCTCATGTGCTTCTCGATCGATTCGCCCGATTCACTGGAGAACATTCCCGAGAAGTGGACCCCCGAGGTGAGGGAATTGGCCGGAGGATTTAGCTGAGTTTGAATATTCGCGGAAACCGGTGCTTTCGGGCTGCTGAAATACTAAATAGTCCTGTCAACAAGCTGTAGTTGCTAGGTTGATCATTACTTGTATAATACTACACGTGATAGTGGTGACTACGACCTCTGTTGTTTTGTTTCCACATCGGTTGATGGTTGAAATTGGGGTTCAGGATGAAGTTGATTGGATTTTTACGATTTACGATTAGTGCAATATGAGCATACTTGCAGGTCCGTCACTTCTGCCCCAACGTGCCCATCATCCTCGTCGGCAACAAGAAGGACCTCAGGAACGATCCTCAGACGGTGCGAATATATTAATTTCTATTATTTTTTAATCGAAAGATAGTTGACTACTAGTGGGAAGTTCGATCTCTGTACGTTTTGAAAACCCTGGATGGCACAAATCCGCTGGTAGACTTTTACATGTAATGACCGGCAATTATTCGCCTGGTTTCGCTCCGATGGTGCGATCTTTATCCTTTTCACTATTCAACACGAGGGATGTAGTGCTAGGAACAACTTTTGTGGAATTATAAAACGCTTGGTGGCACAAATCCTCCGGGTTCCTTCAATGCGTGAAATTGGCTTGTAGATAATCATTGCATAACTAACTCTCTATAAGTCCGGGGCTTCTGGAATCTGAAAGAGCGCGCTTTGTAGAATTTAAATGCAATGGTTGGCAATAATCCGCGTGGTTTCGCTCAACAATTGAAATATATTATTGGCTTGCGACGGGTTTTTATGATAGTGATCTCTTCTGTCGCTCTTTGTAAATCGAATATTGAAATAAATGCTAGTTTCTAACATTAAATATTAAATTAAATTGATGATTTTGCAGATCCGTGAGCTCTCGAAGATGAAGCAGGAGCCCGTGAGGACGGAGCAGGGACGAGCGATCGCCGAGCAGATTGGAGCGTTCGCCTACCTGGAGTGCTCCGCCAAGAACAAGGACGTGAGTACACTACGGTAGTCTGGGTTACGGTAGTTATTAGTTACTGTAGCTGATTGTTCTGCGTAATTTAGCTTGCTCGGCATAAAAAATAGGTAGAGGCCAAGCTGGTGAAATCTTGTGGCACCTGGTTTTGATAACGTGACGTTGAAGAGGCAATCCAATTATTTGGCACTCATGGTGGCTGTATGTATCAGCTATTCTATATTAACCCTGTGAAGTGTCGCAGTGGTTAATCGCGAAGCATATTCGTTGGCTCATTAAAATAATTTTCAAATTGTCACACATTCCTGATTCAGGGCATCCGCGAAGTGTTCGAGAAGGCGACGCAGGCGGCGCTGCAGCAGAAGAAGAAGAAGAAGGGAAAGTGCACCATCCTCTAAGAAGTGCACTCCAGGCAGACTACCGTATCCCACACCACACCCCTCCCCTGTTGACTACCGTATCCCGTGTTCTCGTACAGTGGTGTGTGTTCTTATTTCTCTTTGCTGGTGTGTTTTCTCCTCTTTTCTAGCAATGAGTCGTCCCTCTGTATTCTCTCGCACACATTTCACAGTTGTTAAGTCCCCCGATACTTGGCCTAATATAGCTTGAGCCCCTCATCTCTGATAGATGATTCTGGTGACTGTGACGTGGTGTGGTGGGAAAGGGAAGAAAGAGTAGTAGAGTATCTGCGTCTCTGACCTGGCCTGAGCGCCCTAGCATCCTGACGCTCTATCTGCCTTTCACCCTCTTCCTTTCTCTTCCTTTTCCCCACCACCAACCAACAACCCGTCACATTTCTTCTCTCTTCTCCTACTGTCTCAACTTCCTTCCTTGTATTTTGGTTGGCCACCCTGTACCCAATGCTCTTCTTCTTCTAAACTACTGCGAAAACACGTGCTATTATTACACACACACATTCTCATTTATGCTATCATCATTGTGTTTATTATATGTTCTGCGATTTGTCCATTCTTCAGCAAAAAAACAACCCGATTTTCACCCTTCATCGTGCCTCAATCCTAGCCTAACTATATATTTGTTTCTTTTCCGATCCCTACTCTCTCCTATCCACCAACAGTCAACGTTCTGTTGACTAAATTTATATATATTATATAATTATTACTATTCACACACATAGGGTTTCACTTGCACGCAGCCGCGTTGTTTTCCCCTTTTTCTCTCTTGTTTCTCGTAAATTTGTCTCTCGGCTTCCAAATTGATCCATTTTCAATTTGCGATTCCGCCCATGTGTAGGTAAAAACTGACTGCTCTTGTATTATTATAAAAAGAAGTAAGGAAGCGTTCTGTCTTCGGCTCTTGTTCTATTTTACTACTGGCTGATCATATTTGTGTTTCGCAGGGCGCACACGCGATATTTGTTGGAATAGTTGGCCTGGTCCCTCCTGGATTTACCCACACATTTCCCTAGAAGAGAGAACACTGTTTTGTCTGCCGAAAGCCCGGATATTTTCCCCTTTTTAAAATAACAATCTCGTTATCATATGAAAACCTTGAGTAAGCAGGTGAATGTTTTCTGTAAGTCCCCACTACCCAACTAATTATTATTATTGCTCCTGGCTGCTATGAAAATTCGCGCAATTCCAATCCTGGCTTGAGATCAGCAGCCCACACGCTTACGCACGTACTGAAGAATTCCTAGTAACGACAGCAACTTGTTCCCGAATTTACATAGGCCCTGAAAACTGCACAATTCTGGCCGATCCTCTCACTACGCGCGGTGATTCACTCGATCTTTTGGCTCATTTACGTCACTCGTCTCGTCGGTCCCCGCGCGGAGTCGTTGCTTGGTTGGTTGTCGTCCCTCTATTCAGTCCCTCAACTATGTTATGTCGGCTTTTGTCAAATTTGTCTGGATAAAGTAATTCTGAAAAGTCCAGCCCTTTCGGTTTATTGTGAAAGGTTGGGCAACGCCTATCCGCACCTACCTTTGGTCGTGTGACTGATTACACTGTGACTTGTACAAAATCACTAGGAAGTAAGTCTGCAGAAAGTAAATGTATCTTGTCGATAGCAAACGACTGCTTTGCTGTTAGTTTTACGCAATGAAGCTTCATCACTGCACAATTAGCGCCAAAAGCAACGACGTCACTTTGTGTGTAGTGTAGTGTGATCATACTGTGGCCGACGTTTGGTGCACGTCGACCTCATGTGGTGCAATTTGGCGAAATCACTCGCAACCGACGCTGAATCACGCTCTTTTGATCGCTTCCTGTTGACTTCACTCCTCTTTTTAGTGACGTTTTGTGCGAAAATGAAAGTATTCGAGAGCTTGGCTTGTAGTAGAACTGCGCTAATTAATCGAGGCACGCTTGTTCAAACACATTTCCCGCTTTATTGACGCAGCGTATCCCTTCACTTTTTTTGGCTATGAGTACTATTTAGGCGTGTAACGGCGCGAATGTGTTTATTTGATTTTCGAAAATGCTATTTAAAATAAATAAATTTAATCTTTGAGCGGACAGAATGGCTCGCGGACAACAGAAGCTGCAGTCGCAGGCGAAGAACAACGAGAGGAAGGCCGCCGCGAAGAAGGCTCAGGTATGGCTAAAGTTAAATACAGTAAAGTAATTGGAGAGGATCCTAGTAATCTAACAAAAATGATTTGCGGGTTCCTGACCCAAAATTTTCACATTTTGATGGTACGCTCGTAAATCCGAAGGTCAGTCCAACTTAAAAGTATAGTAGTAAATGAAAGAGCATTGCATATGTCGGGCAATAATTATTAGTTATTATTTTCGCTAAAGTTTTGGAAAACGGAGTTTAAATTGTTGTGTATACACCAGACTTATCCGGAACACATTGACAGCGTGGAAGCAGTATTTGGTTGCGCACAAAAGCACAAGTTCATAGTTTTTGATGGCTTCCCCGTACCTAGATGTGATCGTCAATTCGCTGTAGCGGCTGTCCGAATAATTTACGGATAAGGTTGAGTGGAGAACCATTGTCAGACCAACGCATTTTCATTCTTTCTCTCTACTCCATTGCGATCTGCCGCTCCTTGCGTTAGTCATGACTAGAGACCGCCAAACGGATATATCCGATACATGAATGAGCGAGGGAGGGGTGAAACGGATCACTGCAGTGAATCGAATCAACTGATTCGATTGCCCCCTTGAATCGGATCACCAATCGGATCACATGCTTTTTCCTTTATATCCGTACTGAATTTTTGCGTAATAATTTTTATAAAGGCAATAACATTGAATCACGTAAGGTAAATATGATTCGCATAAATAAAAATAATAGATGCCAACTTCAGCGCAGTGGGGGCACGCATGCAAAGTTAAAGGGGTCCACAGGCTTCGTTATTGTGCGAGCATCATAGGCTGGACGCGTAATGCAACCTCCTCCACTGATCGGATAGAGGAAGAATGACTGCGCTAGTGAATCGAATCAGGGAAATGGCATGTAAATCTAAATGATCTGATCCGATACACGATAGGCGATCCATTTCACGCTGGCGGTGATCCGATTGGCGAATCGTTAGGCGGTCTCTAGTCATGACCAACGAGAATGGTTGGTCACCACCTCCACTCTAGCGGATTGGTCTCCGTCATTTCCGGGTGCTCACAACGCAAATCGGCTCGCACAGAGTGCAAAAATGGTTCTTTTTTCGTCCTGCATGGTGATCCCAATGATTTTCGTTGAGTAGCATCGTGATTTTTTCGCGATCGTGCCCATTCGAGCTGGTAGAGTCGTGCGTCATGACGATCGCTTTTTCATGAAATGTTTGCGATAATATGATCGCGAGTAAAAACATATGCAATTATAAACCCTGTTTTCCTCTAAAAAATGATCGCGATCATTCAATCGAAGTCAGTGTATAAATAACATTGTATTGCTGCGCATGTTTTTCGAAGGGGGGAGTCATTTTCATATACGAGGCATTTTCCCTGGAGTGATCGAAGCGGTTGCATAGTTCAAAAGGTGATGCAGGTGATTTTGAGGACGGGTCGATGTGATGAACGTGTACAGGCCAAAAGCGAGTGAGTGCGGGACCCTGCGGGTATATTTCAAAGGAAATATACATAGACGATGTACGGTGATGTCGAGGTTTTGAGATCCGAGGGCGGGTCTGTGAGGTCACCAAATGGGGGTATCTTTCGAGCCATGAGCGGTTACTATCTCCCACGTATGAGCCTGATTCTTCCTATTCCAGGGCTCGGACCAGAAGACGGCCGCTCTCAAGGCCCTCAACCACAAGTGCGCCGTGTGCATGGTGAGTTTTGTCAGGATTACGGTAGCTTTTAAACGACGGACACGGATTTGGATCTATAATTGCCGTTGGGAAAGTTCTGACGCACACAATGATGGGAATACTTCTTTGTTTTGTAGACAGTTGGATAATCTAATTTGCGGACAATGTAGGGGGCGGTTATTGCCGTGTGAACGAATAATTTCTGTGTGGAAATTCTAACGTTGGAATGATCAATCTTTCTCTTACCGTAGTCCACCCACTTATAGATTTATTTGCAGGCCTTGATGCCCGATCCGAAGACCTACAGGCAGCACTTCGAAAACAAGCACCCCAAGGCGCCCATCCCGGCCGACATCGCTGACGTCGCCGCCTAAGCGGAAGAGCCTACCGTATGCCACGTCATGTCGAGGTGAGAGCCTGACCCGGTGGCAACAATTTAAATCCCAAGTTGAAATGCTCTCCGGTAGTTGTTAGTATGCATCCCCTCTGAACTGTTTTACCTAGTTCCCAACTTTTTTGGCCGACTATCTCAATTTGAATGATATTTCATCACTTTCAGTGGCCATCGGTGATCCATGTCACTACATACCAACGTTGAGTTCTGCTCGCCCTCCTTTCCCTTACCCCATCACTTCCCTTCTCCGTATGATAAAATTGATTACACAATTCGTTTTTTTGTTCCATTTCTACCGGGTAGAGATTTCGCAATAGAGTACTAGCGCGGGACTGACTGTGTGGGGGTGAAAATCCTTCCATAAGCGAGCTTAGTGCCTGAATATCTCGCCCTAAAAGTGAAGGTAATTGCGAAATCTTTACCCGTAAGGTTATTTCTTCGCGCACTTTTTGTTCTCACCCAGTGAATTCCATCTTTTCCTTATCTTTCTTTCACAAATCGATAACAAATTTCGTCCCCCGCCTCGAGAACAAAAATATGTTGTCTGTTTGTTGTATGTACTTGAGTTTAAAGGCGAATTGGATGTTTTTGAATTGGATTTAAGAGTTTGATGTTTTTTGAGGAAAGTGTCTGTCCGTCTACGCTCTCGCTCTCTTTTGTCTCTGCGTCTCTAATCCCGAAATTGTCCCCCTTGTACGATAAAAAGTCTTTGGAAAAACGACTGAATTAACTGTGATTGACGAGGGCGAAAGGGGTGGAACAAAACAACAAACGAGTTCGACTCATTACGCGATCGACAATGTGTCCCCTCAGCCGTCCCACCTGGACTATTACCGTATCCAGGGACAAAGGGAAAGATGAGGGTACAGAGGGTGAAAGGGAGGATCACTGAGAACAATCGTCGTGAACAACTGGTTTGGTTGCGCGACTTTCAGGTAAATAAGATAGTGGGGCTGAGAATGGGAGAGGGAATCGAATCCAAACCGTAAACTTTTATTGTTTTTAATATTGATCGGTTGTGATACGGTAGTCGTTCTGGTATGGTCCTGGGTGGAAGCAGCATAACGGGACTGAGTTGATGCAGCCAGAGAAGCTTGAGGTTGTGAGTAGCTGCTCTATGACGACGAAGCTGAAAAAGGTCTCGAGTGGATTGTTAGGGTTACGGTAGTAGAACAGTAAATGAAGGCTATCACATGTTTGACAGAAAAACAGCACTTCTCCGGTCGGTGAAGCTTGTGGTGAAGGGGATTGTGGTTGTGAGTAGCTGCTGTATGAAGGCGAAGCTGAAGAGTCTCGAGAAGATTGTTCTCCACCAGACAGGTACGAACGCTAATTAAAATAAGTATGATCTTGAGTTTATTGTATCGGGTACTGTAGCCTGGTACGTAAGGATACTGTATTACTGACCTTCTCGTCCAGACTCGCCATTGGGTCCAGGACGACCAGAAATTCTTGGATTGTCTTTGACTCCAGAAAGGCCCTTGGGTCCTGGAGGACCTTCAGGACCGGAGATCTGCAAATGAACTTTCTCTTTAGTCAAGAAATCTTTGAAACGCGTTAAAGCGACAAACACCAAACGTCAAACGCACTCGCGATATTGATTGAAAGCGTAATCGGAATCTTTTATTATGAAGTGTTGCGGCATATTCGAACCGGGTGGAGGAGATGCCCTCATCCCCTCCCCTACCCTTTCTCGACCTGGCTCTGGTGCGCAGCTAGGCTCGCATAACAACCTAGCCTCAGACCGTCTAAAACAGTGTGGAAGCTATGCTCGTCCGAAAGCTAAATGCTCGAACGCCGTGGTGTGCTTAGTGGACGTGGTGTGATTTTGTTATTCAGTTAGCTTAATCGCCGTAGTTTCTGCATTATTATCTGTTTTTGCATTTTTCCGAATTACAAGGTAATAAAGTAGTATATGGTTTTTAATATTTAATTTTTTAAATACGAAAAATAGCAAAAATCTATATTTAAGAATCCGAAAAATAGCACATTTTTTACAGTCCAGGGCCGAACCACCATCACCCAAAAGAACTATCGAATAAGAGTCCACCAAGTACCCTGCTACGCCACGACACCACCGTTGAAACAAGCGAACATCAAGCACCTAGACATGGTTGGAGGGTCCATCCGAATTAACTAGCGGTAGGCTTCCGAGGAGGCTACTTTGGCGACGATTATCTCGTTTCACGGACCTAAGGTGCAAGAACAGAAACCTGTTTTCAAGACAACCTGAAAGGGTTAATGACGTACAAACACCTTATCCGGTTAGCTCACCTACAGAGCGTGTAAGCGTTGAATGAACATGAGAAGGTATGAATCATTCAAAACCTTTTTTATTACCAGATAAATGCCGTAACGTTCACTTTAGTGCTTGATGGTGTAGTTGTTGAAACCATTATCGTTGGACACCATCACAGAACTGGTATCAGTTGTGTTGCACAATGGTATTATGCATCCTATCTGAACTGTTATTCCTTGTATGCGTCTCACACTTAGATGTCACCCTGGTCTCTCATTTTTACGTGCTATTTCGTCGTTGCGGAATATGTTTCAACTGGGCGATATACAGACTAGAGCAACAGTTCAGTTAGGATGCATAATAATGATCAGCTAGCTACATGTTTTATTGTTAGTAGGGTGTCGAATAGTGTAGGGAAAGGAAGAATAAGTACACTTTTCTGTCGTTTAATTCCAGCGGAGCGGTTGTCCATCACTTGAAAGAAACAACGGCTCCGACGGAATTTGACGACAGAAAAATGTACTTATTCTTCCTTTCCCTACCCTAGTGTCGAATTGAGAATTATATGCCCTTTTTGTTCGCGAAAATTTTGTGTCATTAAATTTAGGGATTGGAAAAGCACATCCAGCATAAACTTTGAAAGACGATCATCGCATTTGCATAGGATAACCTTCCCATGTTCTTACAACCCTTACGCGGAGAACATTTGCATATCCATGTATGTTTCACCAAGTCATTAAAAGCCGGAGAAGCTGTCTAAATGTATAGGGGGGTCCGTGTCAATACCTCCCCCGCCTGCCTTCATTACCTCCCCATGTCCGCGCTTCATTACCTCCCTATATCATTTCATTTCATTTCATTTCGCGCTTCATTACCTCCCTATATCATCGGGGACCCTTTTCAAAATTTTGGCGAATTTTTATCTGATGCTGACTGAATTTTGCGAAAAAAATGGGTAATTTTTCGATCGTTGTTCTGAGCCTCGCAGGTGAACCCTAGACGTATCACGCCGTGTACATGTATGGCACGTTGTCAGTTGTAAGTAACCGCTTTGGTTTGCGGTTTCACAGCTGCACATTAGACACGTGCGCCAGCCATTTTGCCTCCGAAGAGGGTCCAAAAATTCTTCCATTCCCATGAGGACGCACTTCCCTATAACCCCCTATACAGGGTCCGTGTCAATACCTCCCCAGCCTGCCTTCATTACCTCCCCATGTCCGCGCTTCATTACCTCCCTATATCATTACCTCCCTATATCATTACCTCCCTATATCATTACCTCCCCCACGGCATCAATACCTCCCCTGCTTCATTACCTCCCCAGGTGCTTCAATAGCTCCCTTACTTCATTACCTCCACCAGAATGCAACATTGTGACAAACTTAACAATAGAGCTTGTGAAAGGAATGAGAAACTGGCGATCGCTTCCGCGTCACCTGTCAGAAAAAATCATTGGACGTACATACGATCTCTGTTACCACGTTATGACGAGACATTTGGCGACCTATGGTTATCACAGAGCGCAGATTCTGCATGATTGTCTAAACATCCCACAGCTACTCTATTATCGTATGTGATCTCGGACAACGCATTGAAAGCCACTGATAACGATAGGGAGAGAATTGGAACTAGAGGGTCCCAGCTGGGACTACGGTCACCGCACCCCATGTAACAGGTAAGATGTATACGATAGCTCCCGTTAACGTGCTCAAGTTCAAATACGAACTCAGAACACCAGAAAATGCGGTTATAACATGACGCACGAATAGTCCTTCACGTTAAGGAACGCAAGTCCTCTGTGGTATACGCTGTGGTATTGCCTGTCGCCTATGTCTACTGTCGATTCCAGGAATCACCCGTTCCTCTGGGTCAAGTTCGACCAGTAATAACAGGATGAAAGATCATTCGTTCCAATGTTTTTGACCATTATGAAATGAGAGAAGAACCACTCCCAATAGGTCACGAGTGCCATGCATATTGTATTGTTGCAATTAGATGACGAGGCAATTAGCTACAACAACGGAGGTATTAGCAACAAAATGTATTATCATTTCTATTGAAATCTATAAACTACCGAAGAAAACTTTTGTGAACATTTACAATTATTGTTAAAACATCCGGATAAGAATAATTAGCATGGGGAAGGGATTAGCATCAAAAAATTAGCATTGGGAACCACTCTACAATGGTGAAATTGAATGATAAAGGCATCAGTATTGTGGGCAAACACTCTTCACTGGCATTCACGGGG
>JACMIF010001104.1:0-24435 GCA_014805445.1 Diplogasteroides magnus | reverse complement strand
TTGGTGGACGTATCGAGAAGTGAATCGTTATTGTTGATGTATTGGTTGTTGAGAAATAAAATATGTGGTATGAACTAATGTGCTATCATTGAACCTAAGATAAACGGTAAATTCCGTGTTGCAGTAATTATGCCCATCCCTGTATTATTGATAAATTCGCATGAAAAGAGCCTATGTAATTCATCGGAATAAAGACAAGAGCGCCATGAACTTTTGCGTCACAGTGTTGAAATGAGCACTTCCGCAGTGATGATGACCACAACGATGGCGATACAATGTGTCCACTTCACCGTTTCGGCGCAAACTTCATGGCGCCCTTGACTTTCACCTATTTCAACATCATAGCGCAAATGTCACCCCTAAATTTTTAATATAATCACCTCAACGTCGATTGCCTCAGGAACTGCGCGGACGTCGTGTGCTTGAGATGATTCGTGTTGCCCTGTGGATATGCCAGTCCGGGATTGTTGTTGTAGTGCCTGTAAGTTACGGCGTTTAGCGTCTTCAACCTTGGCTGCCAAAGTGTTCACTACTAGGGGAATCAATAGCAAAAGGCATCTCTCATTCTTCTAATCTCCGCGGAGCGGTTGTCTATCGAACGTTGAGGCAACGGCTCCGCGGATTTTTGTTACAATGGGCAATGTATTTACATGTTGCTTTAGAAACCCTATATTCACTACTGCCTTTACCGCCCGCCTTTCTGTGTTTAGCCTAATTGATTTACAACTGCGCCTGATTTGCGTTGTTTAGTGCGCAGTAACGTCTCAAACGAATGATGGATCGGATATAAATAGAGAGAGATAGGGAAGAATGAGAGAGTCCAGCGAAAGAGAGGGAGGGTGAGGGGAGATATTGAGACTGTCCCTAATCACGCTGCGCTGCCACAACCTGCCCAATGAATGATGAATGGGCTCTGGGGGTGCAAGGTCAGGAAAAAGCGTCCCCAGCCAAAGATGGATTACAGGCGAGATTGATCATCATCATTGGATCCCACTAGGATTTGAGGAGATCTGGACGAGATCAGAGTACTGTCGCCAGTGTTTTGATGACTAACGTGCTCGCAGAAAGTTGAATCTACCCATGAATCTGTACTTGTACCTAATTTCGTTCTATCATATCTACTGTGAATAAGCTTCACTCTACTATGATAATTTATGCTGAACTTGCAAAGTTTTTGTATCAACTAGAACGCGTACAATTAAGGAAAACTTTTCTCACCTCATCGACGCCGGAGTAGCCATGCCGTGAACGATTGCGGTGCCGTAGATGGAGTTGCCCATCGAATTCTACAAAAACTTAGTCTATTACCGGATTCAAACCGCAGACCTGTTACTTAATAACAAAGTCTGTAACCCATTACGCTACCGTGTCAAAAACTCACGTGATGGCTCGGCAGCACCGAGTGGTGGTTGCTCTTCATCGAGTTATACGACCATAGATGGTCGCCAGAGGTGACGATGGCCTCCGTTGAAAGAGCTGCGCCGCCTTTGCCGCTTGATCGCCGCCTGAACACAGAGCAGCTTTTAGGTAAGTTGCTGGGATTACAACCTGAGAGCTCCCGGGTTCGACCCCCTGGGGGTGCTCTCGCTTTTTTGAAGGACTACTACTGCAGATGCTATTCGAGTTGGCATGGTGGCTATTCTATTCATCCCAAACCCGCATTGAGTATGTCACGCAATGGCTCCTTAAGACCCTCCATTCTTTCATGTCTGAATTCTCGAGTGCACCCAGTGCGTAACAATGGCCGACGATTACTGATTCGCACTACGCGACGAAACATAACCCGTCCGGGTTTACTCCAAAAGACAGCGACATGTGTGTAGGAGCCAAGAAGAGGCTCGACAGAGACAAATCTTATTACCAGCTGCGCATCGCAGAGGCCAATCTGCCCATCCCCAGAGTTTCTAATTGACGAATACGCAGAGTAAATTCCGTTGACGGACTGCCCTGCTAAATGTCGTAACTTGCGAAATGTAACTCACTTTCGAATGAGGCAGATCGCGCATACAATGGCCAGAGTCAGCACGAATAGGAAGAAGCCTGAAAAACTTTCAGTGAAAAGTGAAAAACTCCTGAATTAAGGTTTCTAAATCGGCCGTAGAGGGTTTTTCTCATTCGCTAATACACGCAGAGCGGTTTTCCAGCAAACTCAGAAACAAACGTTCCGCGGAGATTAAACGAACGTGAAATGCACTTTACTACCGATTTAGAAACCCTAGCCTGTACCCGGCCGAGTTATGTTTCACACTTACTGGCCAGAGCGATCAGGAATGGTGGAGTGGTCTCGTTGACGAGATCGGGTGAAAAGCCGTCGAGAGGCGACCACTCACAATCAGGTGCCTGAAAATGGGAACATAGCGATCAAACCCGGTGAAGTTATGTTTCAGATCTGTGTCCTTGGAACATGTCATGGCTATGTGTTCAAGTGGTCGAGTCGGCTAATCCCCGCTGTTAATCCCCCACAGAATACTGTTCTTCATGGCGCATTCACTCTTCCACTCAAGTGTGATCGTTTCTAGATTATCCCTCATTTCTCTTACAATAAGGCTCCCACCACGATAATCCTCAGACACAAGGAAGATTACGGTAGATTAGGCACACACAGTGAGTGAGTGACAGTCATTCTCCCTCATCCATTATTGATATGGCACTCTCAGTCAGTATCCATCTGACCTGGCTGTCCAATTAGACACAGATCCGGAGAGTAGGAAAACAAATATTTCCCGGAATCTGACACATCCGTAATTTAGCGCTTCCTCGCAGGAATAAGTCATTTTTCTTCTCCCTACCCTGCCAATCCCGCCAAAATCCTTGAGAGAATCTTCAAGAGAGGCTTCCTTTCTGCTCGTCTGAGCATCTTCAGAGTTCCGCTATTTAGGGATGAGGGAGCAGACTTGGGATGGGGTGGGGTCCTGAGGAAGTTGGAAATATCCCCCTTAAGAGACCAAGATAGAAGCCTTCAAAGTGAAGGATTGGCCACTATCACTTCTTCTCCTTTCACTCTCCATATTCCCTAATAGATTTCGGGCCTCAACCACCCATCAAATCCCTCAAGACATTTGCATTCCGACAACTCTTCATCAACTTCACTCACTCCCAGATGCGCTCGCTCAAACCCGGCACGGTTATGTTTCACCCCTCCACGCTCCTCATCTGGCACGAACGCACATAATAGCGACAGGGCCTGACCGATACTTGATGAATTGCCCTGAGGGTTGGGAACGGCGAGGAGAAGCTATTTTGAGGAGAGGAGTGTGCCCGGATGAAACCCGGCTCAGCTACGTTTCAGCTCACCTTGACAAAGGGCTCATCGGAGAGAAGATGCCAGACTAAGGACGGGTCCGGAGGTGGCCGTAATCTGGCCAGAGTAGCTGGAGCTGATGAAAGACAGCCGCAGGTGGACATTGCTGAAAGAAGCGGAACGATAAATTCCATCCTCACTAAACACTGCAAGTTTACCTGCTAATATCGACTTCTATCTTCTTCGAGCATGTAGTTGTTCTCATAGCATGCCTGCAAGAATTTATTGTTAATTCGAATTTTTTGTTGCTACAGTATCTGGTTCAGACGGGGCGCACGGTGGGTCAGAGGCGAAATAACTCTGCAATAAACGCGCCAGTCATAATTACAGTGTGTGTATGCCTTCGGCGACAATCGAAAGAAGAGGTCGGAAGGACAAAGGCGAGAGACAATGTGATTGGTGGAGGTTTAGAGAAGGCAGAGTGATGAGAGAGTATGGGAAATGAAGAGGACTCAGACAGTTCCGGAAGCCCCCATCTCATAAATTCATACGACTCCCTGGTGGACCTCATTCACAGACTGTCCGTTCCTTAGGTCAAATGGATACAATATGGTACCGGATCGGTTACCATTGCCAAACCCGCGAGGAATATGTTTCAACAAAGGAGCATGTTTAGGAACCCCGTCAAAGGCGTACTTACGGCAAGATTGTGACACGAATAAGGGTGAATGCAAATGAATTGAACGGTGCTGGGAACAACGGGACAAAGAGAGACAGTGTGGCGAGGAGTGACACACAGTAAGTATGCATGGTTGGGAAGTGGGGAAGGAGCGCGCCTTGGGAAACCCGACGCGATTGTGTTTCACAAAGCAGCAAAAATAACTCACTCTCGCCAAACCCGGCCAGGTTATGTTTCATGGCTGCTGGCCTCGCACTAAATCACTCTGCCACCCTCTTATCAGTTCTCACAACAGCAGATTGATACGCGACTGTAAACCTGCCACCTGTCGATAAACGCAGTAAGTGCGCGCCTGAGATTAGCGGATCAGAACAAATTATTATTGCGCCAGGTCCTGAAGAGGTTAGAGAATGACGAGAGACAATGGAAATAGAGAAAGCGCAGAGGGAATGCTCGGGCCATTCCGGTTGGCTGCCACGACTGATTGTTGCAATTGTTGGTGGGCCTCAGGAAGCGACTTGGCCCATTCTTGAAGGGGCCCATTTAACCCAAACCCTAGAGAGACTGAATAAATGTTGCCATTGTGCCAAAACCCCCAATCACGAACGATTACCTGTCGCTAATCCGGCCATTTTACCGCATGGTCAAGACATATACAGGCGTAATTGAGACGGTCAAAATCGATCAGAATGGGGGGAAATGCGACAGTTGCGTCGCACGGGCGCCGGGTTTGGGCAGGTTGCAGGTTGAGGAGGGAGGGCACTTATCTCGTCAATCAGTCAGTGGCGTTCCACTGGAATGGGGAAAAGGGCAGATGTTGGATGTGGTGGTGGTCATGGAAGGAGAGAGAGGAAGAGGAGTGGTCTTTTATTGTTTGTAGCAAGTAGTCGGTCGGTGTGTGGAACAAAGAAAAATGGCCATAGGGCGGTTTGCGCAGTAAATCACTCCTCGCCCTAGGTGCTGTATCGTCAAAGGAATAGGGAGAGAAGAGGCGATGTTTCGGGCATGAGAGCGATACGCGACCGTGCGAAGCAATGCAAATATTTTAAGAACAAGTGGCTTTTCTCACGGCCTAAGAACGAAAATAGTTCGCGCTATGGACTCGATAACAGTTTTCGAACAGTAACAATAAGCAAGTTTAAATGCCCTAAATTTCCAGATTCATTGCACTCAGGTACTGAAAAATTGATGCAGGGGCGAATCTCGGCGCTCTCTAGTTAGTACTTTTTGCCCTGAGGGCAGGGGATTCCTCGCCCGGGCCAAAGCCGCTTAAAGTGTGAAGCCCTCCTGAAAGGGGTGGGGGCATGTTGACAAAACAGCAAAAAGGAGTGGTTTTGGCTCTTGAACGATGTGTAATTTGCGCACATCATGGGGAACTATGGTTGGCAGAACAGCTATTTTCTATGTCGTGTTAGAAAAGAATTCATATGAATCTTTCATCTTATTGGACCAGCGAAACATATCGTAGAAAATAGTCGTTCTGCCAACCTTATAAGGCACACCTTCATAGGTTTATATTGGTGGTGGCGAGATAGAGAAGGATTGAAGAGGGGGGAAAGATGAAGAGGAATGGCGCCTTTGGCAAAAAGAGCAGATACTCTTTCGAACAAATTAGACACCAATAAAACGCTGAATGACCGGCGCAATACAAGTCCACGGGTGGGCAGGCAGAACATTGTGGGACAGATCCAGGGTTCTTTTATCTGAGCATTTAGCTAAAACAGTGCATTTCCCATTCGTCTAACCTCAGCGGATCTGTTATCTTATTAAGCAATAGACAACCGCACTAAAAGCTCTGATAAGTGAAACCTAGACATTAGAATGGAAAAATTCTGGATTTAGCATTGCCCGTTAAAGGAGCCACAAAGGGAGATTGTTTTGCATGCACTTTACGGGATCACTTCTCTCCATTCCCATATTCTCTCGTTGTCAGAGTAGACCGCTCTGACGACGAGAAAGTATGGGAATGGAGAGAAGTGATCCGGTAAGGTGCATGCAAAACAATCTCCCTTTGTGGCTCCTTTAACCGAAGGAAGTCAGCGCAGATCGTAAAGAAGGCGAGTACGCGCGGATTCCACACGACGCCTCCGTTGTCCTGTGGTGGTGGAGGCGCTAACGAGCGCAAATCCCATTCCCGGTCGGCCCTAGTCAGCCGGACAAATCAAATCTTGTCTCTTCTTCCCTATGGGGCGGAGTCGAGAGAGGGTGAGGATAGAGAAAAGAATAAAGAAGACACTAGGTCCACCCATCCCCAATGCCTAAGCGTACTAATTGAATAATGCCCATTTGTCGGGCATTTGAGGGAGAGAAATACACTTGAGTAGAGAACAAGAGGATAGCACAAGGACAAACAAGGGTTATTCTTGTGATGATCATCAAAAAGGGGCGGACCCAATAGAAGTGGGCATGGCAACACTACAGCAGGGCAATATGAAATTTGAGCTACAGTTATTGCAACTGGGAATAAAGGTAAATACTAGGAAAAAGGCTCGATTAGGTCGCGTTACATGTATGCATCAGTCCATTTCACTATGGTCTAGCAAATATTCAGTTATTATTGCCCTACTTTTGCGTCCGCCTATATTTGCTCAGATTAGCAGCAGGTAATTCTATTCAATGAGAGGACGCAAATCGGTAATCCGGGCAATATGAAAATGCGATTAGTGGTTGCTCCCAGTGGTGTACAGGTAAATCGGTGGGTGAATTATGATCCGTTTGGGCCACCCTTTTGAGAAATGGTCCCGGATACGTCACAAGCTGAAAACCACGAATATTTGCGCTACGACTATAAAACAAATGACAAAGTGGCACTGAGGAGTTGTAAATTTTGGAACATGAACTTTCAAATTTTTCCACTAGGCAACACCGGGAAATAAGCGTGGGAACGTTGCATTGCATGCAAATTGTTTATTTTGACGCGAGATATCAAAATAAACACTTCAACGGAAAGCCGATGTCCGATGAAATTAGAGGGGAGAGTCAAGTGAATTACGAACTGTGAGAGACCATGAGAAATGGGCCTTGAGGTTCAGTCACTCAATCTAAGAGAGGGAGGGAGAAGATAATTAGCCTCGACTCCCCCGTTACGGTAAAAAGTGATCTGCGAGGCCAACAAGGGCCAGGAAATTGCGATTCGAATTTGGCGCGAGAATCAGCCGATTATCCTGATCCAGGCGATAAGCAAAGGCAAAGAACAATGGTTCTAAATCGGTAAATTTGTCGTCATTCTTCTCCGCAGCGCGGTTGCCTCTCAGGGGGTGAGCCAACCGCTCTGCAAAGAATAATGACGATAACTTAACCGATTTAGAACCACTGGCAAAGAACAGGCTCAATTAGATAAGCACGCGCTTCAGACTTGTTGAATCTACTCCGGCCATTACTCGCCTCTCCCTCTCTCCGGATTCCATCTGGTTCGTTAGACAGAGAGCACTCCTCGTGAAAGTGAGTGTGCTGGTGACAAGAAGATTTACTCGGTGCCCAAGTATTTTTGGCAAAGTGCCAAGCCATTCCGAGGCTGACAGGAGGTAAAATGGCCCCGATAGACTGAAAGGCCCCGAAGGTGAACTTGCGGCAAAAAGTGAATGACCATCGGTCGGAGAGTTTTAGGGTTGGACAATCCACTCGCTTGCCCCGTCTAAATCTCTCCTGAGCCATTGTCTCTACTCACCTCGGGTGCGAGTGGGAAGGCAGAACGAACAACAGGAAGGCATAACTACTGGTAGTTTGGTAGAGTAGTATGGGGGCCGCTCTTCCCCTCCCCCTCCCCCTCCCCATGTCCCTCAAGCCACGCCAATTCTTCCCGCGGTCATTACTTTCCACGACGAATGACTGTCATCGAGGATGTAGTCATCAATTCTTCGGGGGCAAGTCCGTAAAATAGCGCCACGCAATAGAGACAGGGTCACCTAATAGGAGGACCCGGTTGTAAAAGAGAGGAACAGTTGACCGCCGGTCACCTTGGAGGCCAAAAGACTTCCGACGAACAAAAAGAAGACAGTCCACCTACAAGGGGCGGAAGATTGGGTAATACGAGAACCATGTAATAGTCCCCTCCTCCTCCGCGGTCTCCTCTTCCCACGGAACCAGCCCATTGTGCGACGTGAACAATACATACATAGACTATACTGATCAGCCAGAGATGAAACACGCCGGGTTCGAGATGCACGCCCCCTAATTGAACAGTGATAATTGGCAGTATAAGGGCATTTCGTGACTGACGAGAGAGCGTAGGCAATCAAGAGACGCAGTCAGGTCATAGAGTAGATAAAAAGGCTGTACGGAACAGCTGGGCGACGCGCACAAAGGCGGCCGGGGTTGATCCGGAGGTGAAACATACTAGCGCCGGGTTCACCCCCACCACCCGGTCCACCCATCCTCCCAGCTTAGTGGCCGCGCTTACCGGAACCAGTCAAAAGAACGACGCGCGTAGCTAATTTTCTGATTGCGTAAGGATCCGTGGGAGAGAGAGAGACAGAAGGGGATCAGGCGGCTGGCGGAAACGTATCCGCGCCGGGTTTGATAAGACGACAGATTTGGGGAGAGGGCTGACACCTCGGCGCCTTTGAAGGGGAGGTGATAGCGGAGGTGAGAGGCGAGAGATCACTGGAATCAGGAGAGCACAGAGAAAACGAGTAACAACCAATTGACCCTTCTTCTTCTTCTAGTGCGCAACACCCCAGGAGGCGACAAATAGAGGGGTGTACAACCACACCTTCGCCGCACAAGCGCCGGGTTTCAAGCTATGGTTGACAGTTTGACTACTTTATGGGCTGTGTTTCAAGGATGCTATATATTTGAAGATATACCCTCTGTGAAACATAACTCATAAAGTAGGCAAACTGCCAATCATAGTGTACAGCCACATCTCCGTCGCACAAGTGCCGGGTTTCAGGCATTGATAGTGCCTCCTCCTCCTCCCAGAAAAGAGCCGAATGTGCGCCAATTCACTATCATCACGGACAATCAACCGCAAGCAAACATTTCGATTCGCCGATGGAATTGTATTGTCAATCAACCAGGCAGGCCCCTTTTAAGGCGCGGCGCTAGTACGATTTCAAAGGAGATGGGGTCTCGGAGGGAAATCTACCGTATCAAGCTCGGCAAACAGTGCGGATCTTCGCGCCGAGACCGCGATTCGGTTACAGGAAGCGCGTGAAAGAGCGGGATCTGTGAGGGTGAGACAATGGAGGGTGGAAAACGGCGTGAGGGCGGGGGATGCGAGTATGTTTCAGTCGATTCATAAAGGGGTTAATTTTCTTCACCTTTCAGTAGTTTCATATTTCACATGGGTAGTGATTATAGATGATAGGAACTGCAATATGAGAGCGCACAGGTCTATGCCACCATTATTGTACCGTCGGGTATGTTTCAGTCGATTTATAAATGGTTTGATTCATGTAGTGAAATGTTTAGACAGCATTACCCGTTGATTGAGATAATTGTCGATAACAACTACACCGTGAAGGCGCACAAGTCTGTTTCACCATGATGGCTCCATGGTATTATACATAGTACTCTTATGCCCTGAGGGCTCGTTACCAAAGGAACAACAACTGATCAGCTTTCTACATCTACAGCTGACTGTAATGTGAGCTGACAGATGTTCTCGAAACAGCGATCAGATACCCCTTCTCAGGTGGTCGGAAGAGGAAGCACAAGAGGATAGTCACTTGAACGCGGTTCGGATATGTTTCACGATTGAATCACCCTCAAGAAGCGATTTTGATCGGTTGTCACCAGGGACCGATTAATGGAAAATAAGTACAAAATAAATCTCTGTCCGCTCATTTCGACCTGTTGTCTATGAATAACAAGAGATAAACGGCCAATTCTCAGAGACATAAAAGGCCCACTTTGTGTCCAAAATGCTGTCCTATCTACTTGTCGCTTACTTATTAGGCCACGAAACCCATAGAGCGTTTTAAAAAAAGTTCCGGCCAAAAGGAAGAATTAGTAAGAAACGACCGCTCTGAAAAGGGCCATGAGGGGGCTCTGTGATCAAAGGGAGAACGAGAGAGTGCAGAGTACAAAGAGACGCAGAGAAGAAAAGACTTCCCCATATGGCCGGGGCCACGTACAAAATGATTGGTTATTGCGTGAAAATGGACGAGATGTGATGCCATTTATTGGGCAAAGGGGATTTATTGGCCGGCGCACACATGTATTTGTGCGGACGAAAAAGGGCAGACGAATAAGGGTGAGGGGCGAAAGTGCAAACCCGGTTGGGATATGTTTCAGGCCATGTAAAATCAAGTAATGATGAATTTCGATTATGTTTCATGGGCAGTATAAAGGCCCGAAAAAATTCATTCATGGAGTATTCTGTAGATCATTACGAAAAATTCAAATATTTTGTATAATATACCCATAGTCTGTGCATTGCAACTTGAAATGATCGGATTAAAGGTGGTGGATTATATACTGTCTGAGTGCACAATTTGCATCAAAATCACCAAAGAAATATGAACGAGATAAGAGACCGGAGGGATAAGAGAGGGCGTCAAACTATTAGAGGAATCAGTCTTATCTCTCTAGTCCCACTGAATCCATCATTCCCTCAACGAAGACGAGAGATCGTGACATATCAAGAGGGCGCAGAGATAAGGACAGACGAGATAGCATTGCACCACAAGAGACACCAGAGAAATATACAAATGACTATCTCGAATGGACATCACACAGCTGTCGAGGCATTCCGAGACTGTTCCTGGGGGGGGGGGGGGCGAATCCCGGCGCAAGTATGTTTCATATACGAGTACCACACCCGTGGCCCCATAAAACGAGGTGGTCCGCAAGAAAGGAGGAAAATGATAATGCCTCTGATAGCGGCAAGGATAAGGGACTATTAGACGTGAAATGGTTCATAATAAGGACCAGACGAAACGGCGATGCGCCATTTCGTCTCCTCGTTTGAGATTCCATATGAGATTGACGATCAAATCATGAGCGCTTTTAATGCCTATACTACGGATCGCAATATGGAACGATATTGACAGCCGTTCATTCCTAGCAGTCTAACTTCATTTCTAGCTGTCGTCTCTTAATTCGCAGAGATTACCGCTTGGAATGAAGATAGGCTGACAGAAACGAACGGCTTCTAATAACATAATGCGATCCCTGGCCTATACACAATGTATCAATGCACTACCTAGGAGATTCCCCTATATATTGGCGCTGAAACTCAAGGTTGGCTTGATGGCCGAAAAACTGCCAATGGATGTTTTTAGAGCGGAAACAAGAACGACGAATAGGTTAGTTTCACCATTCAGCTTGTTAGCAAGACCAAACACTTCGCTCCAGAGAGAAGAAGCTGAATAGGAAAATGGGCAATCGGAACAGCAAACAGGACGAAAGAAGGGAAAAGCGACAGTCTAAAGACTCCTCCCTCTCTCTCTTGAGTTGTCATCTCAATTGATTATTTGAAGTTTTATGTGATTTTCGCCTCAGTTAAATGGTTCATTTCTCATTCATCTAATCTCACTGCGCGGTTTTAGATATGTGATTGACAAGAGTTCCGTAGAGATTAGGCGAATGAGAAATGCACTAATTTACCACGACAAAAATTACAATCTCTACCTACTTGAGATCTAAAATGTCGGATCCACAGCTCAGAAAGGAAGGATGACAGTGAACCAGGAATAACACTCACAGTGGGAAGCCAAGGGCGCCGAAAGGGGAAAGAGAGACAAAACATGCAATGATAAACAGATCCCCGAACCCGGCGCGGATAGGTTTCAGGAGATAAGGTGATCCATCATTATCAGTCATTCTACTGAGATATTGGGGGCAGGGGGAAATATGGGCCAGCCTTGTTTCTGGCAGAGGTGATAGGGTAGGTACGTTTCAAGCAATGCTATTCCAAGAAACTGCCTTTTCGGATGCATAAATTTTGGGTACGTCACTCAGACTCGTGAAATAGCATTCAATTCAAAAACGATCAGTTAGTATCACATATTAGGGCTTCGAATTCGATAAAAAGTACGCTTAAATTCGTCTAATCTCTGCCGAGCCTCTACGTTCTACAGACAACCTCTTCACAGAGCATACAATTGGTTGAATGAGAAATGCCTTTTCACCGATTTCTAAACCTTATTGATAAGATAAATAGGATGGAAAAAAATGCCAATGAAACTAGAGAAATACCATAGTGAATAACCAAGGTGCAAATGCCAGTCTTTTCCTTTTCACACACCGCCCGCCTCCTTTAGACAGTCACTGCGTGAGACACATTCTTGACCTTTCACGGCGGCCACCTTTACCGTACACACAGGCACATAGTAATTGTCAGCTTGCCAAAGGGATCCCGGCGCAAGTATGTTTCAAAGCAGAGAGGAGCACTCGAGGACCCACCTATTATCCAAGATCCTCCTTCTCAAGGAGCATCGAAAGAGACTTCCCGCACACGGATTTGCCTGAAATGGTGCACGGTCAGAGGCGGAAACCAGGCGCGGTTATGTTTCACAATAACAAGTGCTCGGAAATGGAAGTGACTGCGAAGAGGAGTCTTGACCGACATTCTCACTCTCAATTCAAGTCAATCCGACCGGCTAAACGGCGTTCTTATGGTGCACAATCGCCGGGTTTGAGGGCAACATGGAAAGTGAGGAGGGAGGGAGAGAGGCGCTTCCCCCGCATCGAGGCGTCGCACAGTCGCCGGGTTTCGGAGGGAAGAGGAACGGGTAAGAGTGCAAAGGGAGCGAGGGAGGGTAACGAGAGTTCCCACGGGCAGATTTCTCGCAGCAGGTTGTAATGTTTGCTGTACATAGATGGAATGAGAGGAGACAGGGCTAATGGGAGCGACAGTGCCATTGTGGGAAATGGAGGAAATGCTAATTCACAGCACCAAACGAATTCCGAAAGGGCAACTATTTTCATCCGAAGGTCGCGAATCATCAAAATGAATAATTGAAACATATCCAAATTTCCAGAGAAAAATCAGCAAGTTTCTTTCATCTGATGTTAAATAGACAGTATGAAACATATCTAAATGATAAATAACCAGAAAGTTTTCTTCAATCTGACGTCATATAGACAGTGTGAAACATATCTGAACAGAGAGAAGAGAGCGTTCGGCCGAAGTGAAAGGAAGACAATGAATGGTGTTTCCTGTCATTCTTACAGTGCACAAGGTCAGTCGGGCGTCCCAAATGAGAGACCATGAGACACTCCGTGTACATAATTTGCACGTCTTAGAGTCCGGCACACAGACACGGCAGGCGTACTTATAAATTCACTAACAGTCCGGAATCAGGTCTGGAAGGGGCGTAGCCGGAAATTCCCGCTGTCACAAACACTCGAGTTGGGCTGATTGCGATGTCACTTACAGGGGCACTTGGGCCCCACAATTACTACTTATATTAGTGGGAGGGATGAGTCCGAACCCAGTGCGAGTATGTTTCACGTCAGAGACAATCGACTAATAAATAAACGAGGAACACTCTCTCAGGATACCTTCGGAGTGAGTGAGGGAAGAAGAGGACGGGAGGAATGGCTCGGCCATTAGGGTGCATTAGCGACCAGTCACTTGATGAGTGTTCATTTATCACTCCAACTAGTGTCGAGTGCGACCCAACGAACTGCCTACCGTACTCCCATAGGTACTGTACCGAGGCGCCAAAGCATTCCACCTACCAATTACACGGGTAGGGAAGCGTTAGTCTATTATGGCTGCCCTACCGGGCGAGAGAGCGTGGGCAGGCGAGAGAGCGCAGAGTATAAGAGAACAGTAGCTTTTGTCTCGGAACAAAGAGGCACACCTGCCGTTCCTCTGGCTAGGTGTGAATTGGCAGCATCCGGGGTATAAAGATGATGAATGAGAGCGAGCCACCCAGGGAAAACCCGGCTGAAATAAGCAACAGGGGTTCAGGGGGCGATGTTCAAACCTGGCACATGTGCGATGCCATGGGGTGATAACTGCAGGAAGGATTAGCAAGTGAAGCTTTTCTCGCCTCCTGGTCAATATGGGGGTGCGCACATTAGTGATAATGCTAGTAGGACACGCAATAAGTCGTTTATCTCAGGAGGGCTCGATCATCTTTTGGCACCCACCAGTGGAGAGATACAATGAACGGGCGCATTAGCACCTAATAATCGCCGTAGCGCAATATGCTTCACCTCCCAGACTACCAGGGGAGCGCACTTGGTCGAACCCGGCGCGGATGTGTTTCAGGGATACTATGCGGCGGTAGTTTATGCGAAATTACTGTGCGTGCGTAAACAAAAACGCGGAGCGGAATAAATAAATCGTAGCTCTTGTTGTGTTTAGTGAAAGGTTGACGCGTCGGTGACAGCGAGCTGTCAGCGTTTGATTGAAGCACAACGGGACAGGTTGAAAGGAAATGAGGCTTCAAAACCCGAAGGACCGAGACGACCCCTGGGGGCAAAAATGATGGCACCCTACTACCCTCTCCTCTCTTCTTCCAAAGTCGAAGTGAAGCTAGGAAGCGTGAAATCTGCTGAGAAGCAGTGATTTTCAAAGACTTTGGAGCGTCTCCTTCACTCCACGGGTGAGAAGGAAGACTAAGCAAAGAAATCATGTATGTTTCAAATGCAAGATATTAGCGGTCAGTAGTAGTGATGTTCAATTGTGATCTGTAAGAGAAGATATCGCAACAAAGGAAATAGATATCTTGAATTCCGTTTAGGTCACCAGAGTCAAAAGTACAACGATCGAGTAGTGTATGTTTCAAATGTCATATAATTGGCTGTCCGTAATGGACAGCGTCAATTCTGGTTGGACAGCGAGGACATAGTAAAGAAATAAAATAAATATCTTGATTTAAATTTAGGTCACAGAGTTAAAAGTACAAGGATCGAGTCGAAGCCGGTACGTGATTCAGGCCGAAATGAAGTGAACGTAAGAAGGTGGGAGACCTGGGAGCTTCTCTTCGACTCCATGAGTGAGATGGAAGAGCAATGAAGGCTTTTAAAAGACATTCGAAATAGTGTAGGCTTAAAATGCGATATGATTGGCGGTCAGCAATAGTGAGCTGCAATGTTGAACTGAAAGCTTGTCTCAAAAAAGAAAATAAATATCTAGAATTCCGTTTCGGTCACCGCTTGGGTTGAGAGTTTGCATACAAATCGGTTATGTTTCACTGACTCGATAATTCAAGGTTCTATATCTTCCGTGAAAAGTAACTCATCCCGCATACAAACTGCCAACCCTAGTCACCCGATTGAAAAGTACAACGATCGAGCTGAAGCCGGTACATGAGTCAGGCCGAAATGAAGAGAAGGCAAGAATGTGAGAGGCCTGAGAGAGGCAAAGAAACAACAACCGTCATCGATACGCGAGCGAAGTGGAATAGAATGGAGAGGATGAAGCATTCGCATGATGAAAGTGCATGGGGCTCAAATCTACCCATTTTTGGATAAGATAACTAAGGTTTTCAGAAAAAAATAAGTTTGTCGTACAATATTCATATAAAACACAATCACTGTGAGTAACAATCGCATAATTTAAAAATCAGTCTATTTATTTTGCTGTTGAAGCATATGTGAAATCACGACTGATAGTCAAAGAAACGACGAAATAGCGCTCACGAATATTAAAAAGACAGCACAGGCACCTGCTGGATGCAGTGATCGTACTCAAAAACTCAACTCGGTTAATGTTATGTACGACCGAAATTAACTGCGAAATGAACCAGGCGAAGGTTCCAAGAAGGGAACACTTCTCATTTGGCCATCTGAGGCTGTAATCCAACTCTCTCCCTCTACATCACAACTAGCATCAGGTGTCCACTCATCATTGCAATATGTCCAGGTTACCTAATGGGGGGAGGGCAAGAGACGACCGCCCAGGAGAGAGGAGAGGTGGGCTAAGTGAACGGATTCCAGACCACGTTGCATAACGCCCATTGCTGGTCTGAGATAATGCCCCGTAATGGGCAAACAAACGGGATTGGGGCTCAATTCAAGGGCTAAGATAGTTCCAAACATTAGTGGCATGATAATGAACAGAATATAATTTTTTGTATTCATATTCATGTTTCTCATGGAGATTATAGATTTTTTCATATCTGAATGTTGGCAATGGTGGTAGGAGCGCAATGGGCACATATAATGCTGAAACGGGCCGATGCGTCATCACAGCACGGCTCAAGATCCATTTCACCATTATGGCGCCGATGTCCATGGCGCAAATGTTCATCGCCCGTTGACATTTACATTTGGGTTTGGGCTCCTCCAGTCGGGTTGGCAGTTTGCATACGAAATCGATTATGTTTCACTGATCTTATATATCATTTTATATAAATTGAGTGAAACATAACTGATTTCACATACAAACTGCCATCGCTAGTCTCGAGGGGTCAAAAAATTGGTGCTGAGACCGCACCCGGTGGCTGTTCGACACATTCGTGTGTGTGAGAGGATCGCGCGCGAGAATATCCACAGATGTTTGGGGAAGGAAGGAGGGAAAGGCTGAGAACGGAAATGGTATTAGAGGGGGAGGAGGAATGTAACAGTTGAACACATCCCGGGTCTCGGTGATCTCGGGACTTCGCACAGCTCAAAATTTTGATAGATAGGCTGGGAACGGAAGCAAGACGAGCGAGGAGACTATTGTAAAAACAGATTTCGTGGATTTTACTCAGAAATGGAGACCACGGGGATAGAGAAGTTACGATTATCCGCAGATCAAGAGATTTTCGTTGAGGATTTCTCAGTGGATTGAAAGATGGCTTGACAATTCATGGTTTCTAGAGATCAACATAGCAAGTAAGGACCACTGATAATCGGCTAGGTTAGGGTGCAAGTCTCATGTGAACAGGGACGCCTAGCTGGCAATTGCTTGATATAGGAATAAGAAGAAGAACATCGAAACATTGAATGAGTGGAAGGGACAATGGACATTTGCGCCATCAGTACCATTGCACCATTCCGGCGCAAGTGTCCATGGTGCTGTTGTCACTCACGCGCCGGCACATAGTGAACTTCCTCCCCCAGTGCTCTCTCAATCAAGAATGCATGCTTATGAGGAGACATGAAACGAACACGAAAGAGAGTCATGCATGGAGGGAGGGAGGATGAACAAGGGAAGGGGTTCGAAGTTCAGAAAGGATGCAATGGATCTATCGTTAAAAGATGATTGTCTTATATTTTCTAGAGGCTTTGAAACATAAGTGACATGGACATTGTTGAGATGGATGGCAGCCATGAAACACAACCAGCGCAGGCCAGATTCAAACCAATGCCTCGGCTGTCTCTAGGAGGTTCGAGGATTCGAGGTTCAGAAAGGATACAGTCAATATTTACATTTACAATTAGCAATATGAGCTCGTACTCATCATCAAAATTCGACAATTTAACTTTTTCTTTAGGCTTTGATACATAAGTTATACTGACTATATTTCGAAAGAAATAAGTGCGCGGTGAAACACAACCAGCGCGAGTCAGATTCAAACCGATGCCTCGCTGTCGCTAGTAGGCTCGAGGGTTCGAGATTCAGAAACAATACACTGAATCTTGACATTTATCATTTCTACCGGACGAAAGCCTGCGTTATCAATACATTCCATAATTTCAGCTTTTCCATAGGCTTTGAAACATAAGTGATACTGACTGTACTTCGAAAGAACTAAGCGCGTTATGAAACGCAACCAGTTCGGGTCAGATTCAAACCGATGCCTCGGCTGTCCCTACGCACCCTCAACCCGCAGGTGTGCGTTCTACACTAATGACAGCTAGTCAAACAAAGGCCTGGGGGATTGATGCCTCGTGGCCCTTTATACCCACCAGTTAATCCTGCCACCGGGTGTATCATCAAAACAACGGGATTTGGGCCTATACATACGGTTGAAACATAACCCACACGGGATAGATTCGAAATAGGTAGTAAATTTAGGACGGTCAGACTATTCGTATTTGTTCACGACCCTGCTAATTATCGGAAAGATTCGAATTGCCAAATAGACAGGAACTATGGACATTTGCGCCGCAATGATCACTTCATGACCCGAGTGCCCGTTTCACCATTATGGATCAATTTTCAAGGGCGCACGTGTCTTTCACCAAGTCAAAGGCGATCGCTCATTGTTAGTATGCAGAGGCCGATAGGTTAATTACCTTGCTCACTCCCCCTGAGGCCTCCCATACAGGCTTAATCAGGTGTGATCCACGGGCGATTTCTGACAAGATCAAAGGACTCGCGATAATGTCTCGTCCCCAAACACGACAGCTGACAGATCAGGATGAAAAGGACGAAAGGTGAGCGGAGTGCCATTCCACCAGGGTGATTTATGGACTGATTGGGGTGAGATTGGAGGGGAGGCGGAAAAGAACTGACTAGGGATCTATTTCAGAAATGTTTCCCGTGAAACATAAACAGTTCCGAGTTAGGTCAATCGGATAGTGCAAGAGCTCCGCCATGGACATTTGCGCAATAATGTTGACGCGGGAATTTCCTGATAACAGCTTACCTGCTCCTTTATGTATTGTGGCGCTAAAGTTCATGGCACTCGTGAATTTCGGCCGGCTAGGCCGATAGGTGACCGGAGTGCCATTCCACCAAGTTGATTTATGGACTCATTGAGGTGAGACTGGAAGGGAGGCAGAAAAGAACTGACTAGGGGATCTACTGAATCGGAGAGCTCGAGAATTTATGACCGTGTTTTTAAGGAAACTGACAAGATCAAAGGACTCGCGATAATGTCGTGATGATGTTAGGTCAGTCGGCTTTATTACAGGAGAAATTTTACGCAATAGTGGTGAAAGGGACATTTGTGCTTGTGCCTTGACAAGGACGACAACGATTGTGTTTCTATCACGTTATATACTTTGAAAGAAACTGTCATTGCGCTCGTATTGACATTTCACTAGATTAGACGCTAATGAAAAGGAAAGCAAATAATGCTAAAAATGGTTTCCGAATTCAAAGGTGTGCTAGAAACTTTTTGTAGAAAAAGGAGACAAATATTCCGGTAAGTGGAATGAAGGTACCTGTAACAAGGTATAGTGATAAGAGGAGGAGATCAGACAATACGGTATTAGTCAGTGAGAACCTCCCCCAGATGATTAGTTGTATTCAAGGGGGGAGTTGAGTCACGAAAGAGTGAGGATGGACAGAAACTTATTAGTATAGCGTACCTGTACGTTTCAGGATGATGCGAGATAGAGGATAGGGAATCAAATGCAAGATAACAAACGGTATTTTTAACGATATATTATGCATCCTAACTGAACTGTTGCTCTAGTCCATTTATCTCTCAGGTGAAACATATTCCGCAACGACGAAATAGCACGTAAAAATGAGAGACCGGGTTGCATCCAAGTGTGAGGCGCGTACTAGGAATAAAAATTCAGATAGGATGTATAATAAAACGGTATTATATGCGAGAACGTGTATTTCTCAGTCATCTAATCTCCGAGGAGCTGTTGTGTCTCTCATGTGATACCGCTCGGAGAGAATTAAACGAAAGAGAAGTGTATAGAGCTACTGTTTTAGAAACTCTACAGTCAAGCAAATCAAGGATTCAGTCCAGAGATTGGGGATGACACCCCTAGAGGGTGTCGCTATCAGTGATTTTAGTGCAATTGTCATTCGTCTAATCTCCGCGGAACAGTCGTCTTTCACATAAAAGAGAAAACCGCTCCGCGTCTCATTGAGAATTGCACTAGCAATAAAGTCACTGATAGCGACGCCCTACTCAAGAGTGAAGAATGATGAGACTTTCGACTGATGCCGACCTTCTATCACTAGCAAGAGAGCGAGAGGTGGAGAGAAGGAAGTATTATTTGTGCCGAAGGGGGATCAAGCCCTATCCGCCGAGTCAATCACTTTCATCTGTCAGGTCCCACGTCCAAACAATCACCAAAGCTCATCGGCAAACAAAAGATTCGCGACCATGGTAGGGATCGAACCTACAATCTTCTGCTCCGTAGGCAGACGCGTTATCCATTGCGCCACACGGCCATGAGATCAGCAGGACTGAAGCATGACCAAGTGATCAGGCAAGGTGTGTAAAGACGATAAGAAGGTGTCCGTAAGACCCGCTGAGTTGATATGGCGGGGAAGCAAATAGAGGAAGAAGGGTCAATAACAGATTAATAGAGTACTCTTCCTCTTCGGGGTTGTCCCAGAGGTGTTGCTGACAACCGGGATAGAAAAACTGCGATAAAATCAGGAATCATTGTAAAGATCGTATAACAACTGATAAATACGCAGTATCAAATGAGCATTTGAGCTGTAAAATCGCGACGAATTTACCAATTTCGTGACATTAGTGGCATATGGGCACTAAGGGACAGACATGCGATGGCTGATAGGCAGAATACTACTACTACGGCTTAAATGTCCACAAACAGAAGAAGCATATGAATGAGGGAACAATAATAAGGCATTCATTATTACCGCTAATTTCCTTCTGAGCGGTCGTCTCTCTCGAGGGACTCGCCGCCTAATAATAATTTGTGAGATGCGCTGCTGCCTATTGGCAGATGTGATGGTGTTCCAATTGCAATGAAGAGACTGGAACCGCCCATGAAGAGTGGAACGGATACCCACCCAAAACACTTGAGGGTAGGGTGGGAAATCCAAGCAAAAGTACATTTTCCTATCCTCTAATTCCCTCGGAGCGGTTGTCCATGACATGTGCGAGACACAAATGCGACGACAGTAAAATACTTTTCTGTACTTTTGCTGGGTTTCCTACGCCACTGAATCTTAAAGTTAGGCATGCCGTGGCCATTATTATACAACGAATGAGAACGGTTACTCTCCCAAAACACTTGAGAGCTAAGTTTGGTAGTTTAAGTGCGAAATCAGTTATGTTTCACAGATCGGCATATCTTGACAGTTATTGGTTCCGTGAAACATAATAATTAAAGTACTCAAATTGCCAACCTTTTTAACTCTGAGAACCCTCTTCGCCTTCTACTGTTCATAGACATTCCGGCCACAATAGTGTTCTTCGTCCTGTGAATCATGCCCCGCCATTGCAGGGTAGGCAGTCCCCGTCGGATGAGACGTAGGCATCAGGGGTTTAAAGGAGCCTGAAAGGGAGATTGTTTTGCATGCACTTTCGTTATCACTTCTATCCAATTCCCATACCCTCTCGTTGTCAGAGTAGACCGCGCTGACGACGAGAAAGTGTGGGAATGGAGAGAACTAATAACTAAAGTGCATGCAAAACAATCTACCTTTCAGGCTCCTTTAAAAACGGTATATTTGTCGTCATTGTTCTCCGCGGCGCTGCTCTCTATGAGGGAATGATTCAACAACGTGGCGGGGAAGAATGACGGCAAATTTCCGATTTTGAAACCCTACCTTACCTAACACCATCATGACCAATTGCAATGAAGAAAGAGACCAGACCGCTCATGAAGAGGAACGGATACCCACCCAAAACACTTGAGACCACCCACTATGCAATTATGCCTGTGGGGGCCTGATTATAGGCGGCAGTGATAGAAGAAGCTCCTTGAGTGGGCGAGAATCCGATCACATTGTTTATCGTTGCCCTTCCTGAGCGGTTGTTCCAAGCACATAACCCCTCAACCCCTCGTGTCAAGGGAGTGGAGGATAGAAGGTTCAAGCCCCAAACTTTGCATGCGATAGGGGTAATAGGTAGACTAGCCTTTCGAGATAGTGTAATGGACAAGAATCGGTTAAAGTCTAAAACTTCGCATAATAAGGATGAGCTGAAACATAACCGAATCAATTCGTGCAAACAGCTCATGTCCAGTTGCAGAAAATGGAGAACTGTCATCGGATAGATAAGCCACTGATGAGTTTGCAACAGGGTGGTAAATCACCCTGTGGTTACGATTATTAGTATGCATGGGCATTTAAATGCAGGTGGGTCCTGAACGGAAATTGACCCCAGAACAGGAAGGATATGAGGTGCGCATGAGAGAAGTTCATAGAGCAATTTCATGCACGACTTGAATATCTTCCTGTCAGAGTGAAGACTGTAAAATTTGCCTATGTCGTATTTGTGAACCTAACTTATATTGCTTATGCGAGCAGTACAATATCTCACTTTTGCCTGATATTTCGCCACCACACTCATGTTTCGCATATGTTTCAACAGTAGTCAATCAAAGGTTCTCAGCAACAGTTGGGATTGAATGAGTGAAGAAGGAAACAGTAATTATGTTGGATACGGTAGTTGACAAGGGGCGAAATGATGATGGATGACAATCCTAATAAGAGAGGAAAAGGCCCATGGTCTGTGATTAGAAACCATCGCTCATGCTGTCCTTGTCACTTGACCATGCATAGATGATAGATATGATCTCGGACATTATTGCGCATTGTTTTCCGACTCTGGGAGAGTTAAAGGATACGGGGACTAGTTCTTATACAGTGATAAATTGTGAAGATTCGTCAAGCTCCGAATATGATTGACAAACAATTGAGAAAAAACAGATATTACATAGTCAGTGACTTGAATATTAGCAGAAAAAGACGGATGATAGGTATTTCTGAAGAAGGGCGAGATCGTCAACGGTTAATAAAAGTGAATTCGGATATTCCTTCACCAAGCTAGGCTGTGTGAGCTATAGTCGCTCTCCTATGGTCAGAAATAGGAAAGCAAAGGAATGGAATATGGAGCCATTCTCGTGCTTATTCTTCTTCCACACCCAAAGGAATGAGAATTGGGCAAGATTTATGGAATGCAATTTCTCTCGCTGCGTTGTGACAAATATGCAGTCATCTAGGGCAGCGAAGGAATTTCTTGTGTTCATTGCTCACTTCCAGACTGTCCCTGCTTTCCAACCGACCTGAGTTCTAACCAGGGGTTCTAAATAGGCAATTGTGTCATCATTCTTCTCCATAGCCGTTGTCTCACTCATCATTCGACAACCTCACTGCGGAGAAGAATGACGATAAATATCCCCTATGGAAAACGTCCTGATAAGAGATTTTAAAGGTACAGTCCGGGGCGCTGATTTCAATCGCAAACTGACATTAGACACGGTAGAATATGAATTCACTAATTAGCGAATAGGATGAAAATTTGATATTCTGGCTTCGTAGCTCTGAATGTAAACTGCATTCTCTATTAGTCCATATCAATACAAAACGGAGAGTAAAACTCAAATAAAGGAGCTACCGTGTCTAATGTCAGTTTGCAATACTCGGCGCCCCGGAGTGTACCTTTAAGGTACCCTCATCTCGCATTTAAGCTTTCGTTTATAACGCATCCTATCTGAACTGTTATTCCTAGTACGCGTATCACACCTGTATGCCACCCTGGTCTCTCATTTCTACATGCTATTTCGTCGTTACGGAATATGTTTCAACTGTGAGATAAATAGACTAGAGCAACAGTTCGGTTAAGATGCATAATAGATGAGAAGCAATTTCTCATGGCAAGGGAGTCAGGACAAATTGTTGGGATCAGCAACTCTCGGGTTACTGCAGTAAACACATTGAGCACTGGTGCTCAATAGGTCATTGAGGATTTCGAACGAAAACAACGATTCACATTGAGATAATAAAATGAGACAATCACGATAGATGCCATGGAATGGGACAATAATTGTATACATTGTTGGCATGGCAAGCTGTGATCAACTACCGGATAAAGGCAAATGACAAGAGATATAAAAAGGTCGTTTCAGACAACCGCTCGGAAGAAGTAGAAGTAGCTCATTGCCATAGACCCAAGGGCACAAGTCAAGTCCCCTCAGGGCGTTCCCGATTGCATGCCTGAGGGCTCATTATAGCGAGAGGACAAGAGAATGGGGGGGGGTTGACTTCATCAATTCATCCATTGTTTCCTGTGTTGCGTGTGTGTGTCACCCGATACTCCGGCACTCGTTAAGTAGGTCCGGACTGACTCATAATCATCACCCCCCCCCCTCCTCTCATCCGGCGCCAAGACGACTCTTGTGAAGTACCTAACGGCGCGCACTTTACTGGTTGTGACAGGATGGGATACAACAAGAGATGAGCCAATTTGGCCCCCGGGCCAATTTGACCATGTCTGCCGCGAACACAATTATATCGGCAACCCCTCTTGCCTTGATGAATGAATTCATCAAGTCGTCCCTCCACTCCACTTCATCACTGCTTATGACAGACAACGCACCCAATCAGCCACAATGAGAATTTCCTGCAAAAGTTTGCGACCACGGTAGGGATCGAACTTTTTTTCGCGAGAATTCGTACAATGCTGCTGATTAGAGACCGTACAATTTTTGTACGTAGTCAAAGTTGTACGTACAAAATTGTACGTAACCGCGATCGTACAATGATTGTACGATGGAGGAGCGAACGTACAATCGTACGATCGCCTCCCCCTCGCCTCCTCTTGTTCATTCCATTAGCACCAGTCAGTCCAAGCGAGAATCGTTGGCGCGGCATTCTAACATTTCAAGACCATATAATTCACAAAATCGTGAGATAAGCTCAATGAATGCTTATATTAGGTTGGGGAGAAAGTCTTGATCACTTTTTAAAAACACATCTATCTTTACTTAGAGAAGTTGCACAATTCCAATGTGTGTGGTTATGTATAGTAGGCAGGCATGTCATTCTGACACAAATTATGTCGGACAGCGC
>JACMIF010001103.1:0-27346 GCA_014805445.1 Diplogasteroides magnus | reverse complement strand
TATAAAAATTTGGCATCATTTGGACCCCTCACGGCAAAATGACAATGTTTTGAACACCCTATATACCTACTTTTTTCCATGGGGAAGCTTCCACTCGAGTTACAGGGTCGTCCTATTCAAGGAAAATCGTCACATGTGGTCAAGTATTACCAAGAAAAATTTCAGATTTTTTCGAAAACCGAGAGCGAAGATATAGGAGAAAAAGTAGTTCAGCATTGACCCATGTCCAATAGTGTATGTTACGTAGAATTGCCTCGGTTTTCATATGACAGAAATCCAGCTAGGCTATTTTATTTTATTTTTTTAAATGCCGATTTTTCGAGGCCGACAGACATTATTTCCCATTATCTCAGTTGCCGTTAGAGATACGGCCCCGGACGAAAAAATGATAAGAATAAAATTTGCTGCTGAATGAGCTCTTTGCCATCCATCTAGGACGTGATTGAAGCGAGTTATGATCGATCAAACATCATGACGAAATTCGCCTGTAAAACGATTGCGAAATTTTTTCAGACCGAATAGGGATATGACGTTCATTGGGGTGCCCATACCTACTTCCAGGAAAAAAATCAGAATTTAATTCGAAAGTCTTCCACTCGGTTCCGCCCCAGCTTGAGTTGAAAGATTAATGCGTCTTAATACGTGTCATTTTCTCATCTTCCGTTCGCATTCATCGCTTGCGTTGGATGCCTGAAATTGGAGAAGAGTAACAGATATCATAACATAAATGATATACGCTGGAGATTGGGTCACGCTTTGTGGTTCTGCTGAGGAATGCCTTCCGGGAATGATCAATCTACGTATCTGCAGATAAAAATGAGACATATCAAATGAAATATTGTTACGTCCGAGTAGACAGCAATCATCACCCATGGGGTAACTGCATTGTTGTATGCATGAGCCAGTTTGAACAAGGTCATGAATATCGACACTCTGAAATCGTGGCATTTATCTAAATCTAAATTAATATCTCACTCAAAGAAATCCGTTTGATATATGTGTCCAGCGACTGTATCAGGTACAATAATGAAGACTAGGAACCATCCTCCTGAACTTTTTTAAGCATCATATTCATATTCAGGATTGATTCACCCATGCAAATAAGAGTGGAACAAATCGTCATCTTCATCATTTGCTCTTGCATTTTCTGAAAGCGATTTGTTCTTTTTCAATAGATAATTCGGTATACTCCATATTTCATTAGTCGAAAAGCAATTGCAACATATATGAGTAGAGTTATAAATTCAATCACACCGCCAAGCGATAAAGCCACTACCTGAACCTGTATATTTTTGCATTGCTCTTGATCGCTGACCTGATAGATGAGGTTGGGAATGAGCCCATTGATTCCCAGTGACATTGCGGGACTGCCGAAAACGGAAGTGATCGGATACCACCCACCCTGAAATGACTTGAAATGTGACTGAAATGCCTAATTTTCAGCTGAACATTGATTGCGACAGCGAGGGGAATGGTGAGGGCAACGCAGAAGATCCACATGAAAACGAGTATAAGATTCACACGGAAGTCTGTCCATCTCTGAAGGTCGAAAACATCAACAATTATTTTCATGTTGGTGCTTTGTGGTCACTAATAGTGGCAGAGTGAACACTTCACAGAAGAATGGTCATATTCGGGCATGTTAGTATGCTAAAAGTTACCAATCTGTCCTATTCATAAATAAGCAATCCAAGCATTTTACATCCAAACTGAACTGTTCCACCTATGTATACGCGCATTTCATTTTGTTGAACTGTATCTCTCATTTTGCATGCTATTTCTCCGACATTCGCTCTTGATACGGGATATGCATCAACTATGAGATACATCGACAAGAGAATCAGCTCAGTTGGGATTAGAGTGGCGGGGTATGCGAATCCCAACTTGGGATACATAATGAATTCTTCTAGATATGATCGTACATGGTTGTAAGTAAGCGGTGAGTATACTGCAGAAAGACGATTAGCAGCAATGAGAAGATGGATGAATGCTGTAATATGTTCTGGATGTTCTCTCTTCAACTGTTTTGAATGTACCTCCACTGACTGTGACAGGAACTGACTGGAATATCGAGAACTTTCCTAGCCATATGGCGTTGTCCTTAAGATATTTATTCATAACCTAAACATGTGGCTATTGGACCTTGTAGAAGTCGAAGTACACTCCGTAGAACGATGGTTCTAGTATAAAAATAAATATGACAGAGGTTATTATGTTGAGAATCGCTAAGTGATTAAATTTGTCTGCAATGATATTATACTTACTGAAATGAATGAGTGCACGGCGGAATGTTGTCTCTAAGGTTTTCTACAAGTTGATTCTTGTCAGATTCGTGGTCCGAGTCATACCATTCTACTCGAAGTCAGTACAAATAAGAATCGAATATGGAGTGGGAGTGAAATGATGATGACTATATCGTTGAAGATGGCAATTGAAGGAAGAATAGGAGAAGGGAACATGCAGACAGTTGCATTGCATGACATGGAAGGGGAGTGCTTGAGGAATCGTCTCTGTCTAGACACACTAATGATCCTGTATAAATTGTCCCAACGTGACTCACCTTCACCAAAGATGGCCGAGCTGAGACTGATACTTTTGAAGTGTTAAAGCAATTAACTCAAAGTCACTTCTCTCTCGATATGAATAGATTATGTAAAGGTTGCACTCATTAGCTGTGTCTGTCTGTAGAGACTTCATTTGTAGTACATTATTTCGTACTCACTACAATTCTAGCCTCAAATTCAGAAACTTAACTTTGATCTCTTAACTCGAACGTGGAGTGGAGAACAGATGACGATCCAGGCATCATTGGAAATGGCAAGGATGGACTAGCACAAAAATACAGTTTGAAGTCGCTAATTCTAAATGTACAAAGTAATTAAAGTTTTATTTGTGAGTGTGAGAACTCATAGTATCCCGTGTAAGGCACAATAGCATCCGTTGCAACTGGAAAATCAACTTTCCCTTAATTAGACATGAAGGCTACAGCTATGAACTTGAATAATATAGATTTCAAAGACACCATTTATCATAGTATTCGCGAAATACATTTTATTTATGTAAATCACAGCAGAATGCCGGGTAATTTTGCATTCCCACGGGAATAATTGCACAAGTGATCAATTGCGAGGCAGGATTGAATCTTCTCAATACTTCCTCCCCTTGTACAACCCTTCCAAAGAAACGGGAATTGACGGAATGAGGAGGCGAATGGGCGAAGGCATAAACAGAAACATCTCCAAGACTAAAGAAGCGTCTCTGTTTGTAGAACCAAGCCAGCTCATAGCTTCCATCCTCATTATTTGCTTTCGGCGTATCACTGTTGAATTCCTCGTCGTTAGGAACAGCGAGAGATGAAAACATCGGCTCAGGGTCTTCTGTATTCTCATTTAGTCGACCTGCCAGAGACAATGGACAATACGCATCAGATATCTCCCTGAAGCATAATTTTATTTTTCCAATAATAACCAAATTTCATAATTTATTTCGTTACCTGTTATTTAGAAATATGTGACTTACGCATTTCTTAGCATTCGCAAAAAGAATTCGCATGCTACCGGGCATTCTTCATAGTACAACTCAACGATAACTTGACCGTCCGAAAAGTTGAAGTCGATTTGCGGCTGAATTTACGAACACTTGGACTGAATATTATTTAGGTTGAAAGCAAACCTTTCTCCTTCTTTCTTCCAGTCTTTTTGTAATCGTAAAGCGCTCAAATTGCACCTGAAATGAACCAGGCAACAGTTGTGTTGCAGGAAACAGAGCTCACTTTCATTTCCTCAATTGTTTCTTGTGAAATGTCAAGATTTTCAATGATTTTTCTCATTTCATCGTCAGTGTCTGCCGCTGACTTGGCGGACTTTTTCTGCAGTTGTTGGTAAATAGTGTTGAATGTCAAAAGGTGAAATCAAAACATACCAAGAAGGGAAATTTTCCAGCCTTCTTTGTGATCCAGGAAGGAGGTCTTGGAAGTCGAAAAGATCTGAGGCAGAGAAACACATTCAACCACATATGTATAATATGTATGATTTTAGCAATCGATTTAAGTCTACTGTGACACGGTGGTAAATGCGGTCCTATCAACAACCTTGCAAAAGATGCAAACAAACAGGGGAATGGGGATTGCGTCCAGGGAGTTCCGACTCGAGGACGATTGTTCTATTACTAATTTGATCACTATATTAGGGAAAGCAAGCAGATGTGCATTGTTCTTTCGTCCAATTCCTTCGGAGCGGTTGTCACTCTCGTGTGAAGGATTTCCGAGGGAATCCTTCACAGACTACAGAATACTGCACCTCTGCTTGCTGTATCTACCCTCTCAATCACCTCACCTTGATGTATGCGTCGATCCCATAATTTCATCGATTTCTTCACCTGATCGCATTGATTGCACGAATTTGTTCTTGAATCGGGCTCTTTTTCAAAGAGAGAAGACGACAAAAGCACAAAGAGTGAAGACGACAAATACCTACTTCATTGAAATGCTGCATGCATCCTAGTGTAAATCGATAAAATCCCCACTTTCTGTGATCCATCTCATGGTTTGCTAAATGGACACTTGGAGCAGTGAGATGAAGGAACATCTATCCATGTCACCATTATGGCTCAAATATCCATGTCCCTCTTGTCGTTCAATCACCTCTCCAACATTTATCTCTTGCGCAAACCAGAGAACCAGTGCTCAATCGTTCTTTTCCTGAAGATTTCGCTGCGTTTTTGTCTCTCCTGTCATCAATTCACACAGAAAATATCTGCTTTTAAATTGCAGATATGCTCCACCAACTGATATTTCTGCCTCTCAGCGACAGACTAATCTGCTTCTGAGGAGCAGTATTTATCAGCTGGTGTGGAATCAACGGACATATCTGCTGAAAAAAAACAGATATTTTTCTGTGTGTTCTGTTCACTTCATAAGCATCTGATCTTGTATTTCGAAAAGAGGTCGTCAAAAATCATTAATAACGATGCACTCACGAAAGATTCGAATGAAGTGCGACGGTTGGGAATCACGCTATTGGAACATTAGTCACCGTGACTGATCAAAACATGAATTGAAGCAACTCTGTTATGATAATGAGAAAAGGGAGCGACCAAACAGTGTCAGTTGTTCTCAACGGTGTTGGACTTCATAGATACAGCGGCCGAGAATCGTGCTGTAAGAGCGTGAGTCACCATGATTCACGAAAATGAAGAAGCGAAAGTTCTGCGAAGGGATGCGACCTTTGTCACTAGTTTATGTAAGTCGTTATGTGGAGAGGGATCAGTTCCTGAATATTTTAATGGAAAATTCCTGAGCACATAATCCACTGCAACTGAAATATCCGCATCTCATATTCTGCGACAGAGTAATCTGTATCTGAGTCTCTGAGATTCTGACAATGAGAGACAGATATAACAGTTGGAGTTGAATGTACGGATAAATAGCTATATAAAAAGGCGAATTTTAAATTATCTTGAGGAACGTTTTTTCGACTTTTTATCATCTGACGAATAGTACCAAGTGCGGGCACGAACAGTTATTTGTATTCTCTCTCTGTTTGGTGAGTACATCATTCTCCCATTTCCCCTCTTTCCCTCTCTTTCTATCATCTCTCCTCTTTCCACATCCTCTCTAGTTGACTTTGACCCCGCGAGCAATCGTCTTATCGTGTTCCACTCCCAAAGACTAACTGCCCATTTTCCGCTCTACATCCTCGCTTTCCGCTCTCAATTGTGTCGAAATTCGTGTCAGACTCCTGATCTTTGGTGCAAAACAAGCAAAAAGAAGAATCCATTCAGAAATGAACATTTACCAGGCAGCCTATGCAATAGAATTCGGTGAAGATGCCGTGAGTGGCCCGCGAACGATGATGCAATACTGCAAGAAGAAAACGGGTGAGTATGTTCGAAATGAGTCATTTGTCGTCATTCCTCTGACCTGGGAGGTTGCCTCTCGTCTCTCGGCAAGGACTCATCGCAGAGGAATTCTGGCAGATTACCTCTAAGTACTTACTAGGGCAGTTTCGCCTTGATTGGCACTTGGTAGATTAGCGACAATGTGTGTCATCACAAAATTACAACAGTCCGCCCATGGATTAATCATTATTTGCTCAGTGATGGAATGTTATTGTCTAAAATGAAATGGCGCCAGTCAAATTAACTATAAAAGCGAGCTCATTCATCCTGTGAACTCACTTTGGGTCAGAAGGTATGTCGAATTTCTGACCGGTATTAGAATAGTGGTGAGATTGGGGTCACCAGTAGGGGCGGATTCCAATGATCCATCTTAAGTTGCGATTATCTCGCCCGATTTGAGCTCGATCGCCCATTCCTACCATGTTATTCAGGGACTGTTTTCGGTTCATTCAATTATGTAGTGGAGAACTGTTCGTGTGTGCTTTAAAAGTTTCATTTCGTGATCTGTTCCACTTACGTATACTTCGTTTCTCCCGTTCTCTTGTTGAAAATGGCCACATTTTCTACTTTCCTGACACGCTGATGAGAGACTATTACAATCTCTACGTTGCATTTCTATTGATTCTGTTGATAAGATTGCACGAAAGCGCCCAGAAACATACAGTTTTTGATCTGCTTCTGATTCGTAGTGATTCAGTTCTAGAGTGTTGAAAAGCTCCAATTTATTCACAGCAATGGGCAATTGGCTTCTGAATTATGCATGAAATATTTTTTTAAAGTTTCATGAATATGTTGAATTATTTGTCTCAGCTTCGTTGCATAGGCCGTGCGAACAGAAATTTTGATATATTCCTAGTCTAATAGCTAAAACACTATTTATCCTGTCCGTAATTCGTCAGGATCAATGTACCGCAGCACGCTTAGATCATCCCGTTTACTCAATCTCCCGTACCTCCCTCCCCTCCCACGCTAACGACGTCTCGACTGACTTTTGTCTGTGCTCTCATTCGACCGGTCGTCTATGATTAGTGGGAGAGAATAACTCGCCGGTTCGCACGGACGAAAACGGTCCATAATTCGTTCCCTGCCTCCCACCCATTCTCTTTCCCCCCTCTTTACCGGCAACAATTCGAGTTTCCTGTTTGGAAACATGTTTGAACGTTCCAGCCGTACGCCAAAATACGAAATGTCAGCGCATGATCAAAGTTTGAAGTTCGACCACTGCAATCCAAAGTCAACATGTTTGCGATTGGTCTTTTATGCAGCATTTCGAAGTGCATTGTAATGTGTGCCGCGGGTATTTGAAGTTTTCTCGTTTTCATTGCTGACTACACTGAAACACGATCTTGGAATTAATTGGGAACAAAGCTTGCTTTATCACTTGTGAATTGTTGCTACGAGACGACTAAACACGAGAGTGCAGGGAGATTGAAGAACAGAAACATTGTTTCGTAGTCAATGAGAACCATCTCAGTTGCTCCTGGAAACCCTCGTCCACTCTCCGTGGTTTCAGTGGTCCGAACTTTCTTCCATTTTCTTTTCTCTGCTTTCTCAAACACGCTTTCATGGAATATGCCAAGAATGTCTTGCTCAACAATAAGCCTCTTAGTCATATCAAAGTATCTTTCTTTCCTTTCTTCTGGGCGGTCCCCTTTCACTCAAATGGGGGAATCCCCATCACACATCGCCCAGGTATTTTGGAAATTCTCCCAGAGCCATTAAATTTTTATTGCCATACACGTATTCCTTTGATCAGCACTGTTGTTGTGCTGGAAGATTCTCGACATTTTCCATTTTTCCCTTTTTCCCTTCTTCTCCCTGGAGCGATCTCTGTGAGGTTCAAAGGCGTGGCAAAAGACACGATGGACATTTGCGCAATGATGGCGAAATGGACAATTGAACCGTGACTCATGCAATGCCGCATCTTCCATTTCACAATTATGACGCAAATATCCAGTTGCCTGTCACCCTGAGAGATGATCGCTCCAGGGAGATGAAAGGGAAGAACTTTCCCGGCCGATTCTTATTGATAAGTGTTGTCTCCATCCAGTGTCTGCTAGAGAGTGTCTCTTGTGAGATTCCTTCTTCCCTGTAGCTCTTGTCTATAAAGAAGCAAAAGAAGATCGGTCACCAGATCCTTGGTACGACCAAGGATCACTATTCTGTATTCGAAAGTACATTGTCCTCATTCATCTTTGGTTAGAAAGAAAGACATAAAAGGCACAGGAATGAATGATACAATGCACTCTCACATTCCCTTCTCCATCCCCAGTATCCCAACATTCCCAGGCAAAATCGTTATCAATTTAGACGCCATAATGGCCGTCTCAGGCGCCGTGTTTGCGGTGTTTCTTCACGCATTTCGGCATTGTTCACCGCTATGAATAACACTGTCACCGGAGCCAGAAACATACGCTTTCGACTCTCATACCTACTGTTTTCGCGCATTTGGCAGATAACTGCGATGGCAGTTGTGCCATAGTCACGAAATGAACAGTTGTTTTAAAGTAAAGTACCGATGGCATTTTTGTAGCCATTCAGAAGCAACTATTTCTACGTATAATTGGCATGGTATTCTTTGCTGGAATGTATATCCCCCGCGAAACATATCTACACACTCGCCCATCAATCAACCAGTCAGTACTCTTTTTGCTACTGTTGATTGGCCACCACAGTCTGTCTTATTCCACCACGTGGCTACGTGTCATTTCCTTCTTTTGATTCGATTGTTGACCATGAACTTTCCAGCAACCTCCTGGTCAGTTGTATATGCTAAGCACTGTACTAGAAAATCCGGTCAACGTTATGTTTTTGTCCGTAGATAGTTGAGAAACATGTCAAGATTGACTAGTGATTTATCTAGTTCACAGCCAATCTTCGTTGATATATGCAAATATGGTTTCTCGTTCACAACCGCCTGCCCTTTACCTACTTAGGGTCAGTATTTGAGTTTCAAATCGGTAGTAGAGTGCACTTCTCTTTCCATTAATCCTCGCAGAGTTGTTGTCAATCGACACGCAGAAACAACCGCTCACTATCAAAAGAGTTCAGACGAATAAGCAATGCACTAAACTATCGATTTTGAGACCCTGGTCGGTAGTACCTCCAATTTTCATCCAAAGTCGAACTTCGACATAATCTCTCCGACATGTCTGTTTGAGTTGTTGCCGCCCCACGTTGACTCACTTCCAAACTAACCTCGACCTTTCCGCCGCTCCTAATCGTGGCTGTCTTCAAAGTTCAAAACCAGATCACTAACTTCGAACTGTTACGTTCGAAATATGTTTTCCATTCATAGCGGTCTAAGTTGTAGCTATAATGTCCATTTGTCAGCACTTTATACATTGAGTAGTTCGCTGTGTGTGGTTCTCTATCCTAGCTGTGGTGTCTTGGCGCATTGTTGTGGATTTCCGCCATGATCACAACCCCCTACACAGTTTTATACCAATTGTATTTACAACTTTCAATACCTGCCCCTCTCTTTCTCCATTCCATCAAAGTCTTTGTACATTGTGGCGAAAAAGTGTTCTGCGGATGATTGAAAAGAAGTCTCGCAATAATTCACAATTCACTCACTTTTTCGCCAGTTTGTACTGAGGTTGTTCTGAAACTTTGTCAATTCCCACCTTCCAATTCTGAAACATGGTTGCAGGCCGAGACGCAAACAATTTCCATTTCCCATATGAGTCAGCAGCGATTGTACTCTTTGGGGGAAGTCCCGTTCAGAAAAAAATTCTTGCATTAGAATAAAATTGATTCTTCACAGCTTGAATATGTTTCACGCGGTCGTTTAATCTTGAAAAAAATGTGCATTCCACACACAACCATACAATATCCATTTGTAATTTACAGGCCTACCCATGAACGGTGCATCATCATCCTCTCACTCCAGTCCATTCATTGGAAAACTCATAATCTTCGTTAACCCGTGCAGTGGAAATGGCAAAGGAGCACAGGTTGCATATTTTCCGTTCCTGATTTCAGAAAATGGATATTTTACAGACCTTCCACCGCCTCGTTGAGCCGTCTTTGCGGTCGAACAAAATCGACTACGAGCTCATTATGACAAGTACCTAATCTTAGTGACTATTTTATAAGTGGTACAGGCCAGGACCAGATCAATCTTAGTCACAATTTCCGTTTTTATGTTTACGTTGAAACATATCTAAAAATTCTTTACGAGTATTACCATTTTATGCATGCCTTGAAACACATTCATATCATTGCAGAGGGACCAGGCCATGCTCGGAACATTGTTGAAGAACGGGATCTCGGCGAGTTCAACGCTATCCTCATTCTATCAGGAGACGGACTCGTCTTTGAGGTTCAACAGATATGGAATACCGTAATCTAGAAAATAATTCCAGGTCCTGAATGGAATGTTTAATCGCAAGGACTACTGGGAAATGCTTCACGTCTTACCGATCGCTATTGTTCCTAGCGGGTAAGTCGCCGTTTTTTGCGAAGAAATTTGCGCATAACAACAAAGTTGTCACTAGAAAATGAATTAATGGATCATGCGTACTAAACGTTCACTATTACGGCGCCAATATCCGCATGGTAGATAGTCGTCAGAAATTTTTAAAAAGGGAATCACGATTACATTTTCAGTTCCGGCAACGGCCTCCTGTCATCAGTGTTCGCCCATCGAGGGTGAGAACTTGCAAATTTTATTCCAAAAATGTTCGACGCACCGACTGACCCTGCTGCCCCATGAATATCATTTATATTTTTAGTGTGAAACATATTCATAAATTACATCAAATTGAATTTCTTGCATCCTCTCAACACAGTTTCACTGCATAGGTGTTGGCCAGAACGCCCATTTGCAAAATTTTCCTCTACAGAGCAGTCAATTATCAAATATAAACATGTGCTCAGACATCCTCTGAAGAACCCAGCATTCAATCTGCGAGCCATTGAATTGATCGCCAGTCCGGAATGCAAGGCACAACCGGTAAGGCGTTATTTTGAATCAGTTATGATGGCACATCGAGTAAATTGCCATCGTGATACGACATTGAGTATTCGGGGGGTATCCATAAGAAATTGTGGAGTTATACCCTAACGTTCCAACCCTTTTGCCAAGGGATCTTTATTTGCTCTTTTGATGACATTGCTTCCTCATGAAAGAACATTCAGATAAATCTGATCCACGCTCAAACGCGAGATTCCAACTTCGCAGCATTTCTTTCTGTTGGATGGGGACTCATGGCTGATATTGGTATGAATTTGGTTTTTCCTTCTTTTAGTTTGTGTGGAAATTCTCTGTGAACTCATTGTTAGATTTTTTTACATTATTCAAACAATCCTGCGTCGTACCGATTCTTAAATCACACGATTCGCCTGTATAACATCAATGAAACTCATTTCCAATTCACAGATATCGAAAGTGAACGTTTCCGAAAGTCGCTCGGATCAAATCGTTTCATCATAAGCGCGTTACTGCGATGTTTCAGTAAGTTCTTTCCGGCCAAAATTCAAAATTAGGTGGGAATCATTCAGACCTCCGAACATATCAGGGACGACTTTCTTACCGGAAGAATTCGCTTCCTGAACATGGTTCATTCGCACCATTCCCTGTCTACGGTCAGAATGCGGCGGAAAAGGTTTGAATTTGACCCGAAAATTAGAAAAGGCCGGAAAATTCGGTTTATTTACAGATAAGAGACTGCTCGTGCACGCGGCCAGGCACTTCAAAGTCAGGAAGAAGTGCTTCAACAACGAATGCAAGGTGAGAGACTATCGAAGTGAATTCTCGGTTACGGTAGCTGACTTTCTTAGGGAAAACGAGGATATCTGGTTGATTTCTCATGGAGTGGAAGGCATTCCGGCGATAGACGAACCCATTCCGCAGGATCCAAGTTCAGGTTCTGTGAAGAATCAATCAATTATTATTATTTTATGCATTTCTAGGCTGGACCACAATCGAAGACGAATTTGTCGGAGTTTATGCAGTGAGTTCAAAGGATTCTTGCTACCAACATGGCTTCAAGATTACTGTATTCAGATGGCGCTCTCACACATTGCGAACGATGGGCCAATGCAACCACGTGCAAGATTAGACGACGACAGGATATACCTCTCATATATTAGGTGTGGCATTTTCTAGGATTTCCGAAATGACAGAAAGTCTGAACAAAGTACTGTATTTAGGAAACGAGACGTTCCATCGCGGATGGCCCTTATGAAGATGTTGGCTGCCATGGAAAAGAGCAATCATTTGAAGATGGACTTTTTGAAAGTCAGTTTCATCGTGCATGTATTTAGCTATAGCCTATGGCGGTAGATAACCGGTGTTTATGGAAAGAGCTTTCAAATGTGTTTCACAGAGTACAAAAGATGTTAATTGACGATGCTGAAGCAATTCCTGTTTCGATATTTTTGGTGAGAAAAATCAAATTATGTTGACTATTTAGTGGGTGGACGTCTCGTCGTTTCGATTGGAGTCTTTCACTGGTGGGAAAATTGTGTTGGACGGAGAATTGCTGCAGACTGACATCATTCAGGTATGCTAATCTATTACAGTATGCGTTTTAGCTAGACTACACCATGATGAATGGTCTTTTTTCCATAATCCGACAGTTTCTTTTTCGGTATTTTTATTGGCCGATTATTTCTTATTGTTAATGATAATTTCATCACTGACAATGCGGAAGGTGCCCATAGCCAAGATAAACATCGAGATTCTTGTTGTTGAATCACTAAATTCGCAGACATTTGTCCCTCGTATGATCGCGTTACACTAGTCACATGGAACAACTCGTACCTGTATGTGAGTGTCGCACGCAAATACCCAGTCCAACTAAGGGGGAAAGCTATTCTATTACTAATATCTGACATTTCCCTTGCTTTGTAATCAATTAGGAACAACTGCACATCTTCTTCTAGGGGCAGTAAAACATATAAATCGCTCCTCTAAACACTGATCGGGAGGAAATACAAATAATCCATTTCCAGGCGACCGTCTCCAACCACCGAACGGCAGTTGTGGCTGACCTGCGGTGATACGATAACAGTCTTTTATCCCCATTCTTCGTAGGCGTTGCTGACTTCTGTGAAGGCCCTGTGGACATTTGCGTATAAATGATGAAATGATCAGAAGCTTCACAATCGCTGCAATATCAGCTGTGATTATTATTCCGTTGTCTTTACGTATATATATTTTCCGGTTTCTACTTTGATTGCAAGTTATTTTCATCGTTATCTTTTCCACTAGGCCGTCGCATATGGGAATTATGATCACTCATGCAATATTTCGTTGTGCTCATCATTGTATGGGACGGTTACCTTACTCACATCCTTTTGTTCAACCCGATCCTTGCCTTATATTCACCCGAGAGATTATGATAAATTCTTGCGGTATTATCGTCCAAATAACTTTGAACCGCCTGTATTTTGTGCAAGTATTAGCAGTTTACTACAATTTGCTGCTACAAATGAACGAGCAAACTGTAATAGGGTGCGGGAATAGCCGCAGTTGTTCGAAATTACTGGTAAGTTTGTAGAATCGATCTTCGGACGCACATTCATTACACCCCAATGTCATCAAAGCACGTTAAAGATGTCTTTGATATTGAGCTAAAGAAGGCGTCAGGGAGCCTGTGAATTCTTTCGATGCTTGTGAAATTGACAGGACAGAATCCTTCATCCGTTCAAATATCTAAATTACATGATGAGTTCATACCTTTCTTCAGGAGAAGGAACATTCATCATTCAACAGAGACCTCAACCAGTGAACGCCGAATCCACTGCAAGTTACTTCGGCTGATTCATCTCTTCCGAACGCAAACAACAAAGGCGTCTTTGATTACTGTAACCTTGAACTTGTCACAATGCACGCACGTTTGTGATACAAGTATTTCCTAGTCACCGCATATCTGGTACTATAACAGATAACAGACATTTCCTCTTACACTCACTCTTCCTGCAAATCATGTTTTTCTTCGTCACCTTCGTTACGATAAAGTTCGGAATCAAAACACTTCCGCACAGGAAATTTACAGCACAACGCAATTACGCGGAGGGAAAATTGCAAATATATGATTTCTAAATCGTCTCGACGAGATTGCAACCGACTCATGAAAATCAAAACTAGCACAAGCTTGTGCGCAAATGGCCGCACTCAATTGTTTTTTTCAATTGTGTGAGGAATTGTAGTGATTCCGAAAATTGATCTTCATACCACTCCAGTTGAGTTGCAGACTTTAGACATAAGAAAAAACACAGAAGGCATGGCACAAGCGAATATTCTTCCTTCGCTGTGTGTGATTCTATAGAAAAGGAAAAGTGGTATACGGATGATTGAAAAGAAGGTTCAAAACGCAATTTTAACTTCTTCGCCAATTTGGATCTGCTGATGGGAACAAACATAGTTGCTTGGATAGGTTGCAAACAAGTTTTTTACTTCCTATGTGAGTTAGATTCGATTGTACTCGTTGGGAAAAGTTTCACATATAAAAACATTGTGTTTTGGGATGATTTGTAGCACAGTGTCATCTATATGCTTCGATCAATCATTTTTTATCTTGAAACACGCTCATTAAAGCATCTTCTTGTCTTTACAATGTGTTTACTTTGTCATATTTTTTCATATTTCGAAATTAATAACGGTCACTTCGTAATGTTACATGCAATAACTAATAACAGACAAAAAGTAGCGACTCGCAACATTCGAGGCGCAGGTTCGGGTGGTTCTTGATCTTGCTGGGGTGTCGAGGGTACAGGACTAAATCACCCATGGATCATCCCCTACACGCCGGAATACTGTATCATGTGCCCATCATCCGGGATTTTCATCGGATTTCCTTGTTCAGTATTTTTTTCAATCCTGGCTGATCGAACACCATGCTGATCCTGGTAAACCCACGCCCTATAAAAGCGAACAACGATGCACTGTAACCATCAGCAACAATGGCCGTCATCCGAGTCCTGATTTTCTGTCTTCTAGTCGCTGTATGTTATGCAGAGAAGACTCCGGAGGAAAGTGAGATTATTTGTTACTTCTTTCAACTTCGTTCAAAGGAATTCTTGGTTAGGTGCCGCTGGTTAGGATAGCACGGCCAATCTATTATATGAGCTATAACCAGGGGAATTTTGCTTTTGATGACTCTCCCCATCTGGGAAGGGGTATCGAAAAAAGAGGATTCATAAATGTATTATAAATTATATATTCAGTCAAATGCCAGAAGTCCATGGAAGCGAAACTCGCTGTCGAATCTGACCCGGTATACAAGGAGCACATGACACACGCAATGAATCTCATCAATGTAATGTTTTATGCAAACTGGGGTTGGCAGTTTGTAGGCGAAATCGGTTATGTTTCATTGACCCTATATATCAAAGTTATATAGCCACCGTGAAATATAATACAAACGATGTCTATGCCACGGATAAGCCCACACCATTTCAACAGCCAAAATCGTTTCAGGAAGGAAAGATGGATGAAGCCCAAGCGTTTTGCAAATCGCAGCCCGATGTCAACAGAAGGAAGGCTTATAATCACTACTTCGTCGATGAGTGAGCAGTTCTTGGGATTTTAAAGTATATGCTTCATGAATTTCAGCTGCTTGTCAATGCGGAAAACGTTTAACATGCCGGATAGCCTTGCAAATTGAAATATTTGAAGTTGCTGTGAAGAATTGTAATGTTATGCTTGATTGAACAATGTACGCGTTTAATCGTTGTGCACGACTACTGTCGAAGATGTGATAAATAAATAGTTTCTCCACCTTCAGTGGAATAGCATGTAAAATTGGCATGAGAGGTCTCTGTTCAAATACATTTCGTGCTGAGTACGTGTCATTCTTCAACTTCGTCTGGGTGCCCCCGTTGACAGTGCATTCGCTTCCATCTTCTTTTCTCACGCGAACAGAGATGACATCATCTTCTTTCATCAGAAAAGGGGGTTCCCCTCCAATACCCCCAAATTCTTATGCTATCATCGGACCAGCTTTCATTGTGTCTGCCCTCTCTGCTAACCTTCCCTCTTATTCGAACGGAGGGTGAAGCGCAAGCCGAGAGCCCCAAATACCCTGTAGAAATGGCGAACATCATTCAAAATTCCTCAGCGATAAACAGACAGCAATTATTTATACCGAGAACGAGCTGGGTCTATTTTGGGATGGAGTCAGAGCATCATTCAGATATGCGTATAAACAGAACATTTGCCATCAGATAGCTGAGCAGATCGAATGGAATCAGAGCATGACGGGTCCAATCTGAAAATACACTGAAACGAAACAGGAAAAGCGGTTAGAGATCAAGCAAATATTAGAGTGACAAATTTTGGTGCCAAAACGCCTCTAATGTCTTCAAGTAGTCGTCTGTCTGAGAAGTTTTCTTGGAAGATGTTTGAGGAGATGGAAATATTAGTGACATCAAAATGAATAATAGAATCAAACGGAATGGAACCAGCCGCTCATGCACGGCCGGAATGCCTCATTTTCACTGTATCCTCCGGCATTCTAGCTATTCGAGATGAGTAGACCCTCCGTCCTTGTACTGTATTGTACCCATTCCTCCAGTACGGAACGTCCACTACTCGTTCGGGGACAATTGAGACGGGATTGGATAGTTTCGGGAATACAACTGGATCAGTGGGCGGTGGAGGAGGAGCAGGAGGCAGAGCTCGTTCGCTGCTCCTTGAAACTTCTGCGTATCCAGAGGACGGAAGGTGCAACTAAAATAAGAGATTGCAGATGCACGTCGAGGTGGTGAAAGAAGAGCAATTGAAATCATTTTCATTCCAAATATTGCAAAAGAACGCTTTTTCGTTTTACTATAAGAAAAGATATTTACGTCATTGATTTCGCAAATAGACAGTCATTATGATTAAGCACCGTGGCAGTAGCCGGAGGAGGGTACGGTCTTGGAGTCGGTGGCGCGGCGTAAGTTGGAGGTGGAGGAGTTGCATATGCTCCTTGACCGACAACAGGAGATTGATCATGATGGTAGGAGAGTCGAGAGACAGGATGATTCTGCACGGTGACGTCACTCCATCGTGATGGCGCCCTTTGCACGGCACGAGTCTAAGAAAGTAGCTGTCCATCGCTGTTTGAGGCTTTTTACCTGAGCCCGAGCCGGAGCCGAAATCATTCTTTGCGCCCCAGTGTTAGCTGCATAACCACTGTAGTAGCCACTGCAAACATTTAAGAATCGTTTGATACTCGGACAATCATAAATTTTCATGGATAGCATGGGCTATTACTTCTGATAACCGCGATTGTAGACGTTGTTGTATGTTGAAGGATTGACAGCGGAGGCTCGGGATGCTGGCAATGTCGCCCACGTCTGCAGTTCAATCGTTCTGCTGATTCATCTACCAGTGTTTCTCAATCGGTAGTAAAGTGTATTTCTCATTCGTCTGATCCAATCGGAGTTGTTGCCTATAGAATGCAATGAAAATGCACTTTACTATCGATTTAGAAACTCTTCTGCTTACGGCTGCTCTATTCTGATTGTTTCTCGGTGGCTGGGGCATCAGTGAATTCAGCGTATTGGCTGCAGTGAAGCCAGCGAGGGCAGCGCCACCTGAACTTTGAGCCGTATTGCTTTTGGCCTTTCACGGCTTGGTACTATTTTGCACCTAGTGCCATGTTGTGAAATGTGAAATACTTAAGGTTCAAAACCCAATTCTCCGTTCAGATCACGAGATAAGCAGGTGGGCTATCCAATAACAAGAGGAGTAGGCACATTCATAGTGCCACCGAGACCTCCGCCAGAGGGTGCTGCGACCTAAATTTTCTTTTGGTGTATTCTCACATATCGAAAATACGATGATATTTTGTTTTCATGATAGATATGAAACTTATGTACTCTTTTGTACCTGTGGTGCGAATCCGGCAGAAGTTTGTGTGCCTAAATGAATTATTTATTGCTTTGCGTGCCAGAAGAACTTGTTCTGTTGACCTCCGTAGCCTCCATAATTTCCGTAATTCCCGTAGTTTCCATAGCCTCCCTGATATCCACCGTAGTTGCTTTGACCGTAATTCTGGAAAAATGATATAATATTTTAGGGTGATGATTTAATTTGCAAAATACTCCTAATTAAGGAACGATTAATGCGCCGTTTTTCGTTCGTTTTAGTGAATGTTTCTTTCTAGTTCATCATAGACGGCCAGCATAATGAGAGCGCAGACAAAAGTCAGTCCGAAAGTCGTTCCCTATTCGTAATAGACAGTAAATTGTTGATGCAAATGGGAAGTAGATTATCTGTTCGATGACCTTTTAGCAAATGAAAGCAGATCGTGGGAGACGAGTAAACCGTGAGAATACTTCCAAAATCAGAGATCTTAACTGAGAGAAAGATCACCGAATATCCGGAATATCCATTATATCCCACATATCCTGTTGGTTGGCCATAGTTCTGAAAAGCAAAAAAGTTGACAATTGAAAAGTTGCTGCGGTTAGCAGATGCTGCAACCAATTTTCAGCGGCTCTTTCACATACCGAGTATCCCCCATATCCATTCGTATACCCTGTATATCCATTGTTAGAACAATATCCACATCCAGTATTCGAATAATAGTATCCTCGTTTCTGCCTGAAGGGAGAATTATCGTCAAGGCTCGCTTCCGCATTACTTTTCTGCTCATTGAGTTCTTAGGAGACCTTGCATGACCTCTAAAAGTCCTTTTCCCAAGGACCTCTACACTTTCCAAAGGGGAACCGCTGAATGTAAGAGCTGAGAAAGGTAGACTAGAATATGAAGAGCTTCTGAGTATTCGTTTATCAAAATCTTAAGGAGCGTCTGATTGTATAATCGTATTGCCCCCGTTTATTGGACTGTACATAACAAGGCCAGAAACCAGTTCCATCCATGTATAGAAAAAGGACAAACTGCCTCTTTTAATATACTCGTCCAATGCATCGTAAGACGAAAGGAGAATAGCCAATAGAAAGGCATGGCAGCTCTTGTAGGTGGCTACTTCAAAGATTGGTCTACGGAATGGCGGAATTGGTGATGCACCACCCTCTCCTGATGTTTACAACTTCAGGCCACGTCTAGATGTTTGCGAAGGTGAAATGGGTATTGGAAATTCAAGAACATGTCCATTTCATAAATGAATTTGAATTTATTCATAATGACGCACAAGCATTTTGTTTTTCACTCTCCACAGTATTTACATTTGAAAATTCAAACCCAGGTGTAATGTCCCTGAAGTAAGTATGTATCATTCATCCCAGGAAGGAAGGCATCAAATGGATGAAGACATGCGCCCGATGTTTACGGCAATATAACCCGTGAGACTATACACGTAGCCTCTTCGGCTGACCAGGAAATGGGCCGGAAATCTCGCCCATCTTGCCCATTTAACCATTACTTTTCTAGTTTTGGATCCCTTACAATTCAGATATAACGGCTCAAAGAGGAAAAGGGTTGGGTTTCTAAATCTTTAGCCAAACACATTTCAAATTCTTCTAATCTCCACCGAGCAGATATCTCTGCGTTCGATAGAACAGACAATCACTCCGAGTGGATAAGACGAATGAGAAATTCACTGTCATATCGATTTCTAGATACTAGAAGACAATGAGCTTACCTAATGACCGCCGAGGATATCCAAACGAGATGCGTCAATATCAAGAGTGGAGTCTTCCACATATTGTTCCTGCCTTATTCAGGCGCGGTTTCCATCCAATTTATACCAAGTATTACCAAATTAGATACACAACATGATTATCATTAGGGAAGGCATAATCGACCTTGGAACCTTTTGTGGTTGCACGACATTAGAGATCACTCATTTACGCAATCTTCTCCCTCAATTTTCCTGTTGTCTGTCGAATCTGGAGAGAAAGAGGTGAATGAGGACATTTCATGCTTTCTGCAGCAAGAAGTCATTAGTTCACGGCCAAACATTTTGATGTTTGGCCTAAATAAGCGCTTGGAGATTCGAAACGGTTCCGGGTTCTGCGTTCTTTTGCCGAAGACTTCTTGGCTTCCGGTGGGGCAAATGTCCCACCTCAAAACATCCATTCCATTCGTAGCCAAGGGCACAATATTTATGGGATCTCGAACATGTGAGCTGTATGAAATAACAGATTCCTATGTGCTGAATGTGAATCCCCCACAAAAAATACCTTGTGTAGATACTACCGGGCATGAAACAAGTGGACCTAATAGCATGACTTCGTCATTGTGCCAACCATTTACGTATCGGAATGAATCATAACATCAAGGTAACACGCGATTCATCAAGCAATTACCCATTACTGCACTTTGATCAAAGTATCTGTCCCTTGTCCACAGGTCATGAGAGTCACGTCCAAAAGACAACTTCCGATTCATAGAGATTCTTCTACACAGATGGACCCTCTTCCCTCACTAACCTCATAAGCAATGTTGTCTTTTCATCCTCCATTAGACGAGAAGTCAATTTGACTAACGCGAGGATGTTTCTCACATCTTGTGATCGACAGAGGTAGATAAAAAGGAGGCAGATGGATATTTCTGGAGCAATTAGAGGATACACATCCTCGTACACAGTATGCTCAAGACGCACCTGACTCATATGACTGTGTGATTATCTGAAGAGTTCGGTTCCAAATATGGTAGTTTATCTATCAGAAATTGCATTTAAAATAATAGTGTGACAAACACGTAAATACAATGTAATCATGTGATGGCTTGAAGTAACTCTAGTGACTGAAGAATACCGATGTGTTTGTCTGAGAGTTCACTGTACAGGTACAGCGAATGGCATGTTGGGTAGCGAGGTTGTTTTCGACATATTATATGGGATTGAGAAGGACGGAAACACAGAAAGTTCACTGGGCGTGTACCCAAGTACTGAACGCACCGAAAAATGGCACGCACGCTACGTCGACGGAATTTTCTAGCACATTTGTAAGAAGGATGATTCCAGGGGGGAAAATAATAAATGAGACACGTAAGCGAAGAAATATGAACTTTCTATCATCACAATATTCAAGAAGGATTTGGTCGAGTGAATTGAATTTTAGCCAAATATCAGCTGAGATAATCCGGGACTAATCCGTAAAGTAGGCTGTTGTCGAAGACCGAATTCAGAAGATCAAGCCTTGTTTGGACGAGGAGGAGTGTGGCCACCGGACGCTTTTCTCTTCTGCGAGTTCTTTCGGGAGAGCGAAGCACAGGTTGTGAGGGTCTGGGCACCTGAAATGAATTGAATGAGATACATTGAAGAATTTCTAAAATATTGAAAATAGGAACCTCGCTTCATTCTGGCACTCAAATTTATATCCACAGATGAATGTGTTCGACCCCAAACATTCTCGTGCATATGAAGTCTAGTGCCATGCCGAAGAATGCGTTCGGGATGTGCATATTTCACTTGAGATGGCATTAGTCCCCACTCGGAATTGGAATCTGGCCGAAAGACTAGAGTCAAGTTCCAGAGAGCGGAGGTCGTTCCATCAGCGCTATTATTGCTTGACAATGAAGGTGCTGAGTCAGCCCGATACACATCAGGAACGAGGAAAGGTCGGCAACTTCTTTTGCAGGACTCTCTTTCATTTGTCCATAACAAAGCGACCATTTCCACTTTTTGTTCGCCGTTGCTTTGAGGGGAAAACGGCGGGAGAGTAAATTGCCTTGTACCCGAGGGTACCGACTTTTCACTCTACGATTTCCTTTCCCCATCACAAATGAGCACACGTTAGAACGACTGGACCCAGATATTGTATGGGGGGCCATTGTTATGGTCCTGTCTGTCTGGCCCGGCGATTTCTGGTCAGCTACAGAACGTTTGTGCCTAATAAAGGACCACTTGCACCATAGTTCCAGAACACTCGATTGTGAGTGTGCGATTGTTTACATTCACGAGCATGAACTCAAAAACGCACACCCGGAAGGTACTAGGCCTGTATTATTGCCAGAGGTTAGGATATCCGGTACAGTCTGTCTGGGATACTTTGTCGGACTCTTCCACTCTAATACACCAGATACTCAAGAATATCCCCGTATTTTGAGAAGACCATTTCTATGCAGGATCGTTCCAAGCGACCACATGACGGCTACAATGTTATTCTCCGAATAAGTGATCCCCTAAAATGTTCTGCTACATCCTTCTGAACATCATTTCGATCATTCGTGGAAGAGGGGCTAAGTGTTCAGAACCCATATCTAATTGCAATGTGATTGCATAAATTGTATTTACCTGATGTTGGTGGTCGGATGAAGAGCGAGAGTCCCGAAAGGTCGGCTGCAATTTTGAAAATAATTATTAGGCAAGATGTCTAATACATTATGTCCTAGGGACTCTTATTTTCGTTTAGAAAATTACTGGTATGGAACAGCTGACCATTTACTAGTACGCACTTATTGAGCCACTGACTGTCAATTTTCTGTTTCTTAGCTTCTGAATAGAGGTGTGAACTTACAGTTGTGATTGCCGGCCATTTGTGGTCTGGGCGAGTCAACGATGACTTGAGGAGGTGCGAGGTGGGCAGACATTGTATGTGTAGGCGAAGAAGAATGGAAAGACTCTGGAAATGCGAGGAGGAAATTGGGGTGTCTGGACTGAAGAGAATAGACAATAAAACGGAACGAAACGCGTGCATACGAGAAGGTAAATAGGAGGTAAGAACAATTCACATTTCCCTTCTCCGTGGAATGTGTACCTATGAGATGGAGAATGGCAGAGTCGAAATGTAGTCGGACACTTACTACGGTAGTCAATTGTGACTCACTGTCAGTCAACTGCTAAAGGGCGCTGGGGACATCACCAGAATACCCATTGTTCGGGATTCCACAACATCATTTCGAATTCAGTTGAAGATGGGGCACTTGTTGAGTGCGTCTACCTTCGTCACACACAGCTATGGCCCATAGCCTATGGGGAAGAAGAGACCTTGAATACTCGAGTTTCCACAGATGGGTACTGGATAATAAGTGACCAGGTGAGGTACGAAAAGACAGGTGAAGCTTGCTCATTCAGTCAACTACAACGCAGCTGGAATGAGTGTGTGAATGAGTCGCCCGATGGAATTGAATCAGTTGCCATTCACTACGAACGTTTTACTGGATATCAACAAAGACCTCTTATGAATAGGGGGTGAGGGTGGAGACAACATTCTCAGAAGCATCAATGGGTATGAAAGAGATACAAATTGAGAGGGAGGAGTCATGAGGATGCCCTATCATCACCTTTCGATAATGATGGGGAACAGAGTCAGTCTGCACAACCAGTCCGGAGGACCGAGAAGAGAAGCAATGGAGGTAGAAGTGGAATTGGGGGCGTGGTCGAGGGAGGAAAGGAGGAGGAGGCAAGATGAATAAGTATCAACTATTGCAAAATGAAGGATTCATAGCAATATATCTAGTAGGCGGATTTGTACTCGGAATGTCAAGCCCTTTATCATTCGTAATCCCTTCAGTGGAATTGTAGTAGTAATCTTATGAGAGAAATGATGAAAAGGAGAGTGTTGAGAGGATTCACAGATGTGATATTCACCCAAGATCCTAAGGGAGAAGCTTATCCCCTGAAGTAAATGTTAGCAGTGCATGTTTGTTTGAGTATACTAGAAAGCATGGGAAAGTATAAGCAGACAGCAGGCTATCACATGAGATTTGTGCCTATGACTCATGGTAAAAACTCAGCAGGTAGTTCGAAGAGGCAACTCGTTAGTCATCATCTTACCATGGTTTCTAAAAAAAGAGCATTTCTCATTCGTCTAGTCTCCGTGTATGCGTTAACTTTGTGTTAGTTAGACAACCATTCCAAGTGGATTAGACGAACGAAAAAAGTACACTACTAGAAGCCTTTGCATGGCATTGTATGATGAATAATGAGATGCAAGATGAAGGAGTGGGAAAGACAACCAGATAATATCCTGAATGTAATTGTTTTGTTCAATTGCAATGGGAGAATGTCCAACGACCAATATTTGCCTGGTTTTTGCAGTCAGCAAACACATGCAGTTTCCAGGAAAGCTGTGAGAGCCTCAACCATTTTTTGGATAAAGTTGGAGTTTAAAAGTTGACTTGCGCACTATTATATGTAGGTCTAACAATAAGCTAGACTGGTACTGAGAATTACTTACTACATCAAGGACCGTCGATCAAATAGAAGTACACTCATGGTACCTACAATGGCCTGTTGAAACGAACGCAGCTACTGAGATTTAGGGCACGGAGAATCATGAACATAAGCACAGTTCCTTGAACACTAAGGATGCTCACGGAAACATGGGAAGAACAATGCAGGAAAGTAGATGGAGGAACTGGGCAATCGTAGGATGTTGGCCTTCTCGACTCTTCTCACCCACACAAATCCTTCCCGAAGGACCACTTCCGCCTTGACTTTCAACGCTCCATTGCACGCGGACCCACCTTGCATGATTTAGGGGGGATTCCATCTAACATCCCACACCTCTAGCTTGTTCCCTATCTCTTATTCATGTGGATTAAGTCTCCTAAGAGAGTCAACATCCGATTCTAGTCATAGGAGAATGGAGTTCAACGAGGCCATGAGGATCACTTTATTGCACGGAGCAATTGAGCATACAGTAATGTGGACTAGAAGAAGCGTGGGAATATGGGATCGACTAGACGGCTAGATCTCGACCGCTCGAAATGAATTAGAGAAAAAAGAATGCACTTGATGAGTCGATTCGATGTCTCTACCAGACGGGGAAGTACACGTAACCTTCGACAATGGACCAGTTCAAGTCATGCAAAAGGTTGAGTAACGTGGCAAGAGCATAGTTTGAGTACTTGGTAGATAGCTACTAGGGAACGACTTTTGGACTGATTTTTGTCTGTGTTCTCATTCGACCGGTGATGATCGAGGGAGGTGCGCACTTACGTAAAATGGTTCATAAATCGTTCCCTAGTTGGTACCGTAACCGCACATAGCCGACTACTGCCACAGACTGATTGAGTGTGGGCTTTCCCCATCCAATTCCATCTTCTCTCCTGCCTTCTCTTGTCTGTGCTTATATCTCCTGACTACCTTCAATATGTAGGAGGCGGGATGCATTCTCAAAGCAACGGTGGACCACAACGGTCAACCGATGCATCCCTGATGAAATGGTGTTGGAGTCTACAACATCTTTCGTACTCTCAAAATATTATCTGGTCCTCTATCGTGTAGACGACAAGCCTAGCCATGATGAACATAAGACGAATGAATACAGTCAGCTGCTTGGCAATTGGTTGATGATCTGTGGACCCATGAATAAAGCTATTCATCTTTCCGGGCGCTTTCACAATTCCATAACAATATTTTTGAAGGATGGGGCAGAAGGTGCGTGTGCCATGCGCATATTTCATTGCTTTCGCCCACTAGCAATACACTTTTTAACCATACGCACGACCGCAAGTTCGCCGCAGGGAAAAACATCGTGCATTATGCATGTAAACTGAACTGATGTACCGAGTACGAACTAGGGTTTCTAAATCGGTAGTAAAGTGCATTTCTCATTCATCTAATTGGCTCGCAGAGGCTATCTATCGCTCGAATAGAAAACTGCTCCTACGCAATCAGACGAGTGAGAAATGCACTGTACTACGGTCATTCCTGCTGTCCCGAGCTCGATCCAGGCCATCACCACCACGCCAAGGCGCCATTTCGCTGTGGTCGGGAATTGACACTGGCCTATCGCGAAAGGCATAGAACCGGAAAATGAATAGGGAACACCGGTCTCGAATCGAGGAACTGCCTCAGCAGATTCCTTGATGGAGATCCTCTCCCCAGGCATGCGCTTGATAGGAGTAGACATTTTTTACCTTCTCCTCTCTCATTTCCTTACTTCTTTGCCGTTTCACCGACCAATAGTTATGATTTTGACTAGCTTTCATGCGCTACATATAGAGGATCATTGTCATGGGATCATTGCGGATCCCATGACAGGAGTACAATCACAATCAACAACGGAACAAGCGGTGGCGGATTTCTACAATCGTCTTTATACACCTGTCATTCCACTCCCTTTGCATATTCCAAGCATATTCCAAGAGAAGACGAGCCCCTTCCCTCTTTCATGGATGATGAAGTCTCCGCCGCAATTGCAACACTCAAGAGTGGCCATTCATCTGGATCCGACGGAATTATCCCTGAGATGCTAATCCACGCGAGAAGAACGGTATCCCCATTCCTGGAAGAGATCCTGAACGGAATAGTACGAGGAGGCACAATACCAGAGAAGATGGTTGAATCGAAAGTTACCCTTCTATTCAAGAAAGAAGACCCATGCAATATATCCAACTTCCGTCCAATCTCACTTCTATCCGTTGTCTACAAAGCACTCACGAAGACTGTCCTGAGAAGATTGGAGAATACACTGGATAAGACAGAAGATCCTTCTCAATCGGGATTCCGACGAGGATTTTCCACTCTAGACAACATTCATTGTGTCAAGCAACTCATTGAGAAGACCACGGAGTTCGGAATGCCAGTCTACTTAGCTCTCGTTGACTTCAAGAAGGCCTTTGACACCGTGGAATGGCCTGCAGTATGGACCTCACTCATATCGCAAGGAGCCCATCGCACTCTCGTTCGTCTCCTGTCACGATTATACGAGGCATCTTCTACATATATTCAAGTGAATGAGTCAAAAGTTTCGGCGGAAGTGAAGAGAGGAGTGCGACAAGGAGATACACTATCGCCCAAGCTTTCAATTCTGTACTTCGCATGGCCATGGACACTATCGATTGGGAGAAGGAAGGAATCAATATCGATGGAGTTCAACTTCGCTCCCTAGAATATGCAGATGATGTCACGCTGATAGCCAAGACAAGGCCGGAATTAGTAAGGATGTTAGTGAAGCTAATGGAGGCATGCGGATCGGTCGGACTGGAGATTAACAACGATAAGACTGTTCTGCTAACTTCGTGTGCCACAATTAGACATCCCCTGACAGTACATGGAGTACAATTCAACTTCGCGGAGAGTGCTCGCTACCTCGGGAGCCGGATATCTTTTCCACTTGACCATCGTGTTGAAATCGACAATCGTGTCCAATCTGCTTGGCTTGCATGGAGTTCGTTGTCACATCTACTTTCCCATCTACTCATTTCCATGGACCTTAAAGAAGCCATAAATGGAGATTCTGGGTCAACCATTCTGACAACATAGCGTTGATAAGCATCGTTGATTATATCAGGCCGGTCACGTACTGATCGTACAGTGCCTGGTACACCTTTTTTCTAACCTATATCTTTTGTATTTTTTTAAAATACTACATACCTGGGCGAGTAACGTTAGGGGGGTGATAGCTCATGAAAAAAATGTTTTCGATTTTTTATGAATGTTCGAAGTTTGACTTTGACGAAAGTTTTCGATTTTTTCTCGCGAGTTCTATGACATATACGGGGAAGATCAGATTCGAATTATAGGTTTTCGGGGGCGCGCGTTCAAATGGACATAGTGGCATCTCACCAAAATTTCATATAAGGTATGAAACACCACTTTGATTTCATAAAAAAAATCATAAAAATTTTTTAACAAAGAACCCCTCTCCA